>JBCFYV010003821.1:0-23921 GCA_039000515.1 Timema cristinae
CCCAGTTGTAATCAAGGGAACAGAACTGCCAAACTACCTGTGGCCGGACATCTTCGTGCGATTTGCTTTTATTTAGAAATTATTTTATATACTTTTTAATTATAATGATTTTCTTACTATTGCAACAAAATATTGTATGTATAAATGATAACTTTTTTTTTTACTGTTATATAATAAAGAAAACATCTAAACAATCAGACCATATTTGTGTACTATCACCCAAAAACATTTAAATTTAAGATTAACGTTGATAACATTATAAATAAGGTAGATGGTTTTAATTATAAAATATTACATCCTGCCATGATAATGCACGAGTAATCTCTGATTCCTCTATGCACTCGATTATTTGAGCATATTAATTCTTGATTTAACCTACCTAAATCTGATTTACTGAGTTCTTCACTGAAATATTTTTTTGTATTTGATATTTCATTTTTTGCTTCAACGTCTGAGCATTTACTTAAATTTATTAAAATGTTTTCAAGCGGACTTCCCATTTTTCATATAAAGTTTTAAACTCTTCACCTTTATTTTAACTTTCCCACCTGTTTAAACTGGGCCTAATTACTCCACCACATCCACAATAACCTAACCGATTTTAGCCAACACCATAGAAAAAAAGAACTAGTATGAAAATAAGGTTAATATTTGAAACAGAGATGGCAGTAGGCAAGCAGGCACCAGGAGTAGTACAGAATTAACCAAGAGATGGCAGAGAAAGCCTCAAAGAAGGAATTGATCACGTTTAATGTAGGGAAAAGAATGTAATTATATAAAAAAAGCCTTATGTTTTAGGAGCTCCGTATTGGGTGCTCAAGCGTCTATTCCATTATTTCTGTCACGTCCACAAAGAGTGATTTTCTACAAAAAAGAGTTCTCTTTCACCCCATATAGATAAAGGTATCCCTTCTCGTCCTTGTTTTCGAGATATAAGTCCTTAAATAGAGAAATATCTACATCTTATGAGTGGTCCTTTCGTTTAAGGCGTTCACATCTAATCCAGAATTATTGCCATGTCCTCAAATGGTGAAAACAGTTTTATTCACCCCATATAAATAAAAGTATCCCTACTTGTCCTTGTTTTCGAGATATAAGCTTTAAATAGGGAAATTAGTAGAATTACCTTCTAAAATAGCCTTATTTTAAGGTGCTCCAGCGTCTATGCCAGAAATTTTGTCACGTCCACAAATGGTAAGTTTTATACAGAAAACAGTTCTCTTTCTCCCCATATAAATAAAAGTAACCTTTCTTCTCCTTGTTTTCGAGATATAAGTCCTTAAATAGGGAAATAGCTACATTTTATGAGTGGTCCTTCCGTCTAAGGTGTTCCAGCGTCTAGTCAAGAATTTTTGTCAGTCCACAAATGGTGGGTTTTATACAAAAAACAGTTCTCTTTTCACCTCATATAAATAAAAGTATACCCTCTCGTCCTTGTTTTCGAGATATAATTCCTTAAATATTGAAATAACTACATTTGATGAGTGGTCCTTCCGTTTAAGGCGTTCCAGCATCTAGTCCAGAATTTTTGTCACGTCCACAAATAGTGTGTTTTATACAAAATATCATTCTCTTTCACCCCATATAAATAAAAGTATCCTTTATGTCCTTGTTTTCGAGATATAAGGCCTTAAATAGGGAAATGAGTAGTATTACCATCTAAAATAGCCTTATATTTAAGGTGTTCCAGCGTCCATCCCAGAATTTTTGTCACGTCAAAAAATGGTGGGTTTTATATAGAAAACAGTTCTCTTTACCCCCATATAAATAAAACTAACCCTTCTCGTCCTTGTTTTCGAGATATAATTGCCTAAATATAGAAATAACTACATTTTATGAGTGGTCCTTCCGTTTAAGGCGTTCCAGCGTCTAGTCCAGAATATTTGTCACGTTCTCAAATGGTGGGTTTTATACAGAAAACAGATTTCTTTCACCCTATATAAATAAAAGTATCCCTACTTTTCCTTGTTTTCGAGATATAAGGCCTTAAATAGGGAAATTAGTAGAATTACCTTCTAAAATAGCCTTATGTTCGAGGTGCTCCAGCGTCTATCCAGAATTTTTGTTACGTCCACAAATGATGGGTTTTATAAAGAAAACAGTTTTCTTTAACCCCATATGAATAAAAGTATCCCTTCTCGTCCTTGTTTTCGAGATATAAGTCCTTAAATATGGAAATAGCTACATTTTATGAGTGGTCCTTCGTTTAAGGCGCTCCGGCATCTATTCCAGAATTTTTGTCACGTCCACAGATGGTGGGTTATATACAGAAAATAGCTCTCCTTCACCGCGCACATATATATATTATTATATATATATATATATATATAATATATATATATATATATATATATATAATATATATATATATATATATATATATATATATATATATATAAGTATCCCCTCTCGTCCTTGTTTTCGAGATATAATTCCTTCAATATGGAAATAACTACATTTTATGAGTGGTACTTCCGTTTAAGGCGTTCCAGCGTCTAGTCCAGAATATTTGTCACGTCCTCAAATGGTGGGTTTTATACAGAAAACAGATTTCTTTCACCCCAAATAAATAAAAGTATCCCTATGTAACGAGTTACACCAAATATCAATGGGTCAACACTCACCAACCCGGGGCCGCTCTCGGAAGACACTCACTCAGCACAAAAAAAAACATTATCACTGACCTCCGCTCTCCGAAGTAATTCTGAACTGACTGAGCGACGCGCCCGACTTGACCGACTGCAAGAATCGAACACGTGTCCAGCCAGCCGAAGAAAGAAGAAAGTTCCGTCTCCGATCACGCGCTGCGTCTAGGCGCTTCGATATTGTTCTCGAAGCAACGCGTCCCTTCCATTGTTATGTTTCTCCTACCTCCCATCTCCTTAGATCCTACCCACACTCTGGGAACTATTTTCTGTATATATACGGCTACACCGGGAACGTAAGAGTAAGGGTAAATGCAGTATACGGGGACGCATTTGCATTCCTGAGATGTTGTAATAGATATGGTGATGTGAGGTGTGGAGGAGGGGGGTGGGGGGATGGAGCACCTGGGATGACTGAGAGGGGGGTTGGGAGGGTTCCTGAGATGTCGCGGTGATGTGAGGTGGGGGGATGACTGAGAGATGTGATGGGGGTTTGGGAGGGTTCCTGAGATGTTATGATGTGAGGTGTGGAGAAGGGGGGGATGGGGGATGGGTGGTTGGAGCACCTGGCTGACTGAGAGAAGTGAGAGGGAGACTATTTTTTGGTGCGGCATACGGGGACTCATTTGCATAATTGAAGGGTTGGAGCGCGTGCTGATGCAGTTACGAGGACACAGGTTGTCTAGCAAGTTTCTCGGAGCACGCGGATGACAGAGAGAGGTGATGAGTCAGGGTTCTCTCTCTCTCTCTCATCAGATTGAGAAGGGTGACAGAGAGAGGTGAGGGGTCAGGGTTCTCTCTCTCTCTTTCATCAGTGTGACGTAGGGCTATAGTATGTGGATGGGAGTAGAGGCTGTCGGAGAAAGAATGATGTAACGAGCGGTCGCACAGGTGGTCTCAGGTGTGGCAGCTGCACTTGAAAGAGCCATATATTCTCATAACAGTCAAGGTATACGAGAAATATTTTATCTGATTCACCAAAACACGGACTTTAGAACATAAATTTCTTTCTATGTCTCATAAAAGTGACATGCTTAGAATCATGATACTTAATTCGTGACAGAGATTTGTGTTGAGTAGTTTTCACATTGAGGGTCTAGATCCGTGTACTTTGTGGGAGGGGGAGAGAGGCGTGGCTTGGAGCCTATAAATAGGGGTGGTCAGCCCTTTTTTTTGTGAATCATTAACCGGTAGCTATATTAGCCATGGCGTCAGAATTTGTAGCTGCATTTTTAACGGAGGTGGGAAGTAATGAAATACTTCCGCGTAAATTGACCGACTTGGAGATAGGTCACGCGTACCGTATTTCTTCAATAAAATCTGTAAATACCCGATTCGGTCGTCGTATACTTACTGTGCTCGACGCCAAGTATCAAGTTTGGCTGCCGCGGAGATTTTCGACGCTTAGCGATGCTCAGATAGAGGACATCTCGAAAGCGGATCTACTACTTGTTTACAAAGGTCTCTCTACCGCCACCAAAACAGCCATCCTGAACTTTGAAGGTAAGTGTGTGTGTGTGTGTGTTAGGATAACCGTACTTAATCTAAGTCAATAATCATTGAATTGTTTTTAAGGTTAAATGTGAATAGTTACGCCCTATCTCTATCTTGAGCTAGTTCTATCCAGTCCACATCATTACACCCTAGCCCTATATTGAGCCAGTTCTATCCAGTCCACCTCATTACATCCCTATCCCTATCTTGAGTTAGTTCTATCCAGTCCACCTCATTACACTTTATCCCTATCTTGAGATAGTTCTATCTAGTCCAACTCATTACACCCTATCCCTATCTTGAGCTAGTTCTATCCAGTCCACCTCATTACACTTTATCCTTATCTTGAGATAGTTCTATCCAGTCCAACTCATTACACCCTAGCCCTATCTTGAGCTAGTTCTATCCAGTCCAACTCATTATACCCTAGCCCTATCTTGAGCTAGTTCTATCCAGTCCACCTCATTACGCCCATTCCTTACTCGAGTTAGGTGTTATTTGGGGGATGAAAAGTTCTCAGCACAATTATTGCGGCGTAGTATTCACAAAAAAGTTGTTTACTGCAATTTTTTATAGTCTATCTACATCACAGCTGCGCCATATTTATGAGGAGAAAATAATTGGTCTTTCAAAGTCAAGATAAATTATTTTGTTCGCAACAATAAAAGTTTCTGCAACTCCTATGAGCGAGTGTAGACGTAACGTTAATAAACTTGGAGAAAGATTTCTACGCATGCGCATTGTTCCGGTCGTATCCCTTTGACAGACTCTTTGTATCACGTGACCAACCTCGTTAGGGTCTATTTTTACAAGAGGTTTTTGAAATTATTTCAAAGTTTTTTTAACTGTCATTAAAATTTTATTATTAAATTAGCATATTAACTTGCGATGATTATTAGGGTTAATTAACAAAATTGGAGTAATATATCAATTACTCAATTTCTCAAGATTATTTATTAAAAGTGACATTAAATATAAGTTACTTATTCAACATGAATTACGCAAATAGGCCTAATCAGACCTAAAAAATTAAACAAATCAAGGAAATATGACCTTAAATTCCAAAACTACAGGGGTTCATGAACAGATATTATGTAATTATGAGCATTATATGTGACAAAAAAAAAGATGACATGTCATCAAAATTTGGGCCTTGGTGGTTACATTTACGGTGAACCGGGTAATCTATTTACAGGGACAACAGCGTCCTTCAATTGACACTCAATAATAAACCTGGTTGACCTAGTGGTCTAGGGGTAAGGTGTAGGACTTCTGTGCTGGGACGATCCAGGGTTCAATCCTCGGTCCTGGCACAGATTTATCTGTTTACCAAACCCTTCCTTCACCTCTGACAAGACATCTTGTGAATGTGTGGAATGCCAGGCCTCCACCGTGGTTCGGATTCCACGTTAAACTGTAGGTCCTCCATTTCATCTCAAAATCACCCTACCATTACATATCTGCGATAGTGCGGGTAGTATGACGCGGTGATGATAATAATAATATAATGATTAAGCTAGTGTGTTGGGGGACGTAAAGGGTTGAGTTTATAGGCAGTGTACCCGCATATGCTCTAAGGGAGAGTGGAAAAACCGTGTTGGAAGATAAACCAATCCCAGTACGCCCAACCAAATGGGATGGTAGGGTCGGTCCCCGGATAATTGTGCTTAATCTACTCCTCGTAAGACCTAAGTCAATAATCATCGAATGAATAGTTTTTTAAATGAGTTTAAAAAAAAGGATTGTTTACATCATTAACTAACAATACAAGGTTCAAACCTCACTCCCTGGATAATTGTGCTTAATCTATTCCTCGTAAGACCTAAGTCAATAATCATTGAATTGTTTTCAGGTTAAATGTGAATAGTTTATGCACATTTTCGTCATGGTTAATAATGCTTTAAAGGAATATCGAGAATTTAACACGAGTGAATAGTTTAATAAAAACACCTACTTGAGTCGTTTTTTAAATGAGTTTAAACACACTTTTTTTCCACTCTCTTTTAACAGAAGGGACCGAGGGAGAACAACCTTCACCGACAAAAAAAAGAAACATTTAAACACACTTTTTTCCACCCTCTTTTAACAGAAGGACCGAGGGAGAACAACCTTCACCGACAAAAAAAGAAACATTTAAACCTTTCTGTATTTACAGTAAACTAAAAAATATCACAAACAGCTTCCGTACAAATCTCTCATACTACCCGTTCTGGTTATACACTTACATACTAATACTGTTTAGGGATTAATAAGGTTATATTTTTAGAGGAAATGTGTACAAATTTGCGTGGTTAGAGAGACTAGAAAAACCATTGGGTTAAAACCATCCTGGGCGAGAGTCGAACCTTGACCCTCCCAATACGAGAGTAACACGTTAGAACAGCCAGTGATTGAAGCAGCTAGGTAGCCTGATGGTCTAGGGGTAAGGTGTCAGACTTTTTTGTGATTATGCACTTACTCATCATAGTCGTTCCTGTTTGTTTGTTTACAGCCATCTCGAGCCCACTTGACGTTATCTTGGAGGGGACTGTACCTGAATGAAGAGGAGGCTAAAAAGGAGAGCATAGAGCGAACATGGCAGAACCTTTAGCTAAAAGAGCGCGCTTTTCTTCCCCCATCATTATATCTCAACAAATAAATGGAAATAAAGTGTCCGTGAATTAACCTCGAATGAGCAACTTTTAATTAATTATCTAAAACGTGATATCACAACACAAGTATATAAAGCATACATTGAGCATACACCAGGGTTGATTAAGACCTCGAGCGTTTTGATACTCGGACATGAGGATATAGATAGACAGATCCGGACGCTTTTGACTCAGTCACATGACTTAGGTACGGGATTTACCCAGTTTAGGCTTTACCTGGAACCGTTAGGTCTCTCATTGAAACTTATTGAGCAGGCGTACACCCGCCGTATAAAAACCTATTCTATCACTAATGAATTGCCTTATAAGGATCCCGTGCAGTTTCTCATCGCGTGCGGGGGTATATACGTAAAGACGGTAGAAGAAACAATTGCAAATGACTCGATAAAGGTAAATTGCAGTCTCATTTGCGAGTTTAGACATCCTACCGAAGGTAGAATTGAGAAAGGGTATTTCAACTCTACTCTATGCGGTATATTTACCCCTACAAACTTGGAGGAGATATATGAGAATAATGTGATTTTCCCCCTCCTTGCTCAAATTGAAGGTTTTGTTTCTAGAGACTCGGGTTGGAATTATGACGGTACATTGGAGATGAGAATAAATCGGTTTTCACGATCGGGGCTCGGGTTCAAATCCCTGAAACTATAGCCAGGCGTGAAGCGTTGATAAATGTGCAATGTGAAGAAGGTCATTGCTTCCCTGTATCTGTTTTATCAGGTATTTTTGAACCGACAGGGAGAGCTCAACGTTTATCCTCTTACCCTAATTTTCGAGACGTGTTGAATCTAAACGGGATCCCTCTCCCTTTCCAAATGAGATATATCGAGCGCTTTGAAAAGCTTAACGATATATCTGTAAATGTGTACACTACAAAGCGTGATGGGAGTGACTCTTATATTGACACAGCTGACACCTCTAAAAAACTAGTAATTGTTCCCGTACACGTCAGTGCTAAAGAGCGCGCTAGACATGTACATTTATTCATGATAAGAGTGCACGGGACAGAAACTTATCATTTCAGCTGGATTAAAAATCTGTCACGGTTAATAAACCCTCAACTACCGCCGGCGTCTAACAGAGGACGTAGATACTTTTGCGATAGATGCCTGTCCGCTTTTTTGACTGAAAACAAACTCACAAAACATAAAGAGGCATGTATAAAATTCGACGCGGTAAGGAGTACATTCCCTCAAGGGGAGGATAAATTCCTCACGTTCACTCAGTATAAACAGCAGGAGAAAACAGGATTTATCGTATATGCGGACCTGGAGAGCTTACTTATGCCTATAGAGACGAGTGATCCCGACCCAAAATTTTCATATACCGAGAATGTTCAGCGTCATGTAGCTTATTCTGTAGGAATGTACGTTAAATGTAATTTTGACGATAGTCTCTCAGAGTACCGTCACTTCACGGGAAAAGATTGTACTGACCAATTTGTTGAGGCGCTCGTAGATACGGCGAAGCGTGTACTAGAGTACTATAGTACCATCGTACCAATGAAACCGTTAACTCCTGCTCAAAGAGACGCTCATAATACAGCCTCTCATTGTCATATATGCGAGAAGCCCTACAAGAATGATGATATTCGGGTTATGGATCATTGTCACTTGACTGGACTTTATCGTGGGAGTAGTCACGCGGCGTGTAATATTAATTACAAGAACCCGAGTCACCTGAGCGTAGTAATCCATAACGCGCGTTGCTACGATAATTTTTTCCTTCTCGAATCACTCGTTGAACGTAGAGAAACTGATCCGTTCATGGGGGAGAGCGTTCTCGTCAATCCGGGAAAAGTCAGAGTTATTGGAGAGACAATGGGAAGATTCAAAGTAATCATGAAATATATTCGGTGCGGGTTTCGAGGGATTACAATTAAAATTATAAATAGTTTCAGTTTTCTATATACTTCCCTAGAGAAATGCGTATCTTACCTCGAACCCGAGCAACTTAAAATCACCCGTAAGTGCCATCCCGAGGATGAACGCTTTAAATTAGTCACACGAAAAGGAGTGTTCCCCTATGATTATATTGATTCATTCGAGCGGCTGGACGAGACTCAGTTACCGAGTAAAGATAAATTTTACAACGCGCTCACGGATAGTCATATCTCTCAGGAAGACTATGATCACGCCTGTGAGGTTAGCGAGTATTCGAATGTAAGAATCTTTGGGACTATTCGAACCTCTACCAGTGCACGGACGTAACTTTACTGGCCGACGTCTTTGAGAAATTTCGTGATCTCTGCATGAAGACGTATAGGCTAGATCCCGGATGGTCCCTTACAGCTCCCAGTCTAGCGTACCAGGCTCTATTGAGAATAACCCGGGTACGGCTCGAATTAATCGATGATGTGGACACTCAACAATTCATTGAGGGAGCTATCCGCGGAGGGATATGTTTTGTGGCTAATCTTCACGCTGTAGCGAATAATCGCTATATGGACGCGTTTGATCCTTCCAAGCCGGAGTCCTACATTGTCTATCTAGACGTGAATGGACTCTATTCATTTAGTATGCTGTCCTCGCTTCCCTATGGAGAGTTCAGGTGGCTCGAAGATGAAGAAATTGCTCGATTGGACGTGCTAAAAGTAGAGGACGATGCGGATACGGGCTATATCTTGCAGGTAGATCTTGAATATCCGCGAGATGTGCACGACGCTCATTCTGACTTGCCGTTCTGTCCTGAGAAAGGGATTCCACCTGTAGGGAAACATGAGAAACTGTTAACAACTTTAGCTGATAAGACCGGGTACGTCATTCACTACCGTCATCTAAAGCTATGTTTAGCGAACGGGTTGAAACTGACGAGAGTTCACCGTGTTCTCAGTTTCAAGCAAGCGCCGTGAATGGCTCCGTATATCAGGTTGAACGCGGAAATGAGGAGTAAAGCGAGCAATAAATTTGAAAACATGTTTTTCAAACTGATGAACAATGCCGCATTCGGTCGACTCATATCTAACAAGAGGGCTTACCGTACGATAAAGATAGCTACCAGGTGGGATGGGAAATTTGGAGCGGGTAACCTCATAGCCAGCCCAAACTTTAAAAACCGCTCGATAGTGTCAGAAAACCTAGTCATCATCGAGATGGAACCGCAAGAGATTTACTTTGATATGCCTATCTATGCGGGATTCGCCATTTTGGAAATCTCGAAGGTAGTCATGTACAGTCTGCATTACCAGGTTATGATCCCTGCCTTCCCTAAAGGTACGTTAAAACTTCAATACACTGATACAGACTCACTTCTCTACTACATGACTGTTGAGGATGCATACCAGAGACTCGCCCTGTTAGCTAATGACTACCTGGACACCTCCACCTACGGACAAGACAATGTTTACAGGATGCCCGTAGTAAATAAAGGGGTGCTCGGTAAACTAAAAGACGAGACTCGAGGTCGGATCATCACTGAGTTCATTGGTTTACGTCCTAAACTCTATTCATTCTCGGTACAAGGAGTTGGAAAGACTCTCAAGGCTAAAGGGGTGAAGAGTAGCGCGTTAAGAACGCTTTCATTAGAGGATTATCGTAAATTGTTTGACAGATGAGACGATAGTCATGAGGGAGGCTCGTTCAATAAGAGCTGTAGGATTCAAACTTTACACACAAAAATTCAATAGGGTCGCTCTATGCTCTATCGACGACAAAAGATATAGAGTACCAGGAACTGTCAATACTCTTCCATGGTTCCATTACTCTACCGGTCCGTCAACTCTATAGTGAACAGTGCGTCTATGTGAAAAAAAAATCATGTTCTCTACAGTGTAAGTGATTAGAACTATACCTAAAAAATTCATGTTCTGTAGTCTCTATAGTGTATAAATATTCATGTTCTATACTGTAAGTGATTAAACAGAAAATTTCAAGAACTATACCTAAAAAAATATTCATGTCATGTACTCTATTGTGTTAATGTATAAAAAAATATTCATGTTCTATACTGTAAGTGATTAAAACTAAAAAAAAATATTAACGTCCTGTACTCTATAGTGTAAGTGATTAGTGTTAATGTATACATATTCATGTTATGTAGTGTAAGTGATTAAAACTAAAAAAATATTCACGTCCTGTACTCTATATAGTGTAAGTGATTAGTGTTAATGAATAAACAAAACAACAATTTCAAGAACTATAACTTGTGAAAAAAAAACTAATTTAGTATGTATCTATGTGTTTTAAATCTTTATATTCATTAAATTCATTTAAAGGTAACTAAGATTGTTTGAACTTTGGTTAATTCAATATTCAAATGAAGTAACTGATTTTTTAGAAAAATATTGTTAACTTCTTCTTAATCCAGCCTCATTTAAAGGTAATTAAGATTGTTTGAACTTTGGCTAATTCAATATTCAAATGAAGTAACTGATTTTCATGTTCTATACTGTAAGTGATTAAAACTAAAAAAAATATTCACGTCATGTACTCTATTGTGTTAATGTATAAAAAAAATTCATGTTCTATACTGTAAGTGATTAAAACTAAAAAAATATTCACGTCCTGTACTCTATAGTGTAAGTGATTAGTGTTAATGTATAAATATTCATGTTCTGTAGTGTAAGTGATTAAAACTAAAAAAAAATTCACGTCCTGTACTCTATAGTGTAAGTGATTAGTGTTAAATGTATAAACAAAAAACAACAATTTCAAGAACGTGAAAAAAACAACTAATTTAGTATGTATCTATGTGTTTTAAATCTTTATATTCATTAAATAAAAAAAACACAATTTCAAGAACTATAACTTGTGAAAAAAAACAACTAATTTAGTATGTATCTATGTGTTTTAAATCTTTATATTCATTAAATAAAAACAACAATTTCAGAACTATAACTTGTGGAAAAACAACAACTAATTTAGTATGTATCTATGTGTTTTAAATCTTTATATTCATTAAATAGAATTAATTATGGATGGTGTTTTTTCATTATTTCTTTCATTCCCTTCATCCGCCACCTCTTCCCCTCATTGATTAAATAATACAATGAAAGTTATAATCAATAATTCTTTATTTTTTAAAATCTATTACAAGATTCATACGTTTAAAGCTAATTATATTAAACATTTATTTCTAATTTTCATTAAAAGTTAATTACATTAAACAATTTTTTTTAAAAAAAAGTTAATTACATTAAACATTTATTTTCAATCATTAAAAGTTAAAATCATTAGAACCCTATTACAAGATTCATACATTAAACATTTATTTTTTTCAATCATTAAAAGTTAAAATCATTAGAACCCTATTACAAGATTCATACGTTTAAAAGTTAATTACATCAAACATTTATTTTTTTCTAATCATCGTTAATTCTTTTACAGATTCATACTTTAAAGTTAATTACATTAAACATTTATTTCTTCAATCATCATTAATTCTTTACCAGATTCATACACTAAACATTATTTTTTCAATCATCATTTAGAACTCTATTACAAGATTCATACTTTAAAAGTTATTACATTAACATTTTTTTCCCAATCATTAAAAGTTAATTACATTAAACATTTATTTTTTTCAATCATCATTAATTCTTGTGATAATCGAGGACTTACGCTTCCTCCAACTCCTCTCGAGGCTTCTTCTTTGCAGGCTCCATCTTCTTCCGAGCTTACGTTTAGAGCGTCTGTAGTTTTCTTCTTCCGTCTGGTCATGTCACCTCGTCTTGACCGCAGACGCATGATAACTTATTGAAATCTATGTACTCTTATACTCGTTTATCAGGGCTATCATATGAAGCAATGCTGGAATAACCGAACCGTATCGTTCCACATCGCACTCTTGTTGGATCGCAAAAGTTTTGACCGATCGACTTAAAATTCTTAAACCATTCGGAGAGCACTCAGACATTTTAGCAGGATTGTCTAGTCCGTACTTGACACTATCGTCACGATAACACTCTGTAGCCGACACATCTCTCAGTTCTTTAATAGTCGAGAACAATTAGGTCTTCCCTCTTTATGATGTCATCTTGCTTACATCACTGCTTGAAGGGTTATAGCGGACCACTTATCGTGAATGATGAGACAAAACGCTTGTATTTACAGGGATATTTTCCTCCGTCTCGACGTTATACGACACGTCACCATTACGTCTTGAGAGTATCTCCCTGTCGGCTGGCATCGAACACAACGAGGGTGCGTGAGACTTGAAATGGGAAGGATCAAGTAAAGGTAAAGAGGCGCTCGTTCCGTAGTACGAAGTCTGGAAATTGGCGTAGTCTTCGTATAATTTCGAGAAGGAATCTTGTCTAAGTTCAAGTTCATATCCTCATAAGGGTACATGTTAGAATTTAGATAGAGTTTAGAATTACGTAAATTACATGGTCAAAAATACTTCTATCTGCTACCGTCGTATTGTTCCGTCCGGTCTGAGCGCGAAAACAACGTAACGAGGTTTCTCCAGCAAAGTTGACGTTTTCACAGTCCAATCATGCTGATTAGAGGTGGTACGTTAGGGTACTCGTACAATTCCCAAGTACGGAAAGGTAGCTCGATGATCCTCCGCTCTTGATGAAATTAAGCAGGTTGAGACGATTGATATCATCAGTCTTTATATGCGGTACAAGCCAAGATATTTTACTTAACTCAATCCTAGAGGGTGTCTCTGCAGCAGGAGGTGGGGCTCTTTGTAAAGCGTTGTTGTCGCTGGTGGAACGAACTAGCACCAGCTCTTGTTTCGCGTTGATCAGTATCCGGAATAGTCTTCAACGAATCCTAGTATGAGACGTAAAGGGATGCATACGTCAAAGATGCCTGTTTCAGCATGTACGAGAACTCCTTCAAACCCCCAACCCGCGTTTTAAAGATGAGTCTTCCAACCATTCCTTATAGATAGATATTTTTAAGTTTTGGGGCGAAATACCCACATCTCTCGATTGATCAATCTCTACCCCCTTGATTTCCCTAGGCGTTTTGAGAATAGATGCAGTATTCCGTTAATTTAAAAATTCTCGAAGTGCTTCCAGGGTTCTCCGTATTCAAAAGTAGTGCTCTTTGAATGTAGCAGAGACGATGAGGTGGGTGCATAACCCTTTGTTGGAGAGATATCCTAAAGGGTCGTTCCCGTTAGCTAACACCGGGGAAATTTCGAGGCTAGGAAAGATACTGGAAATGGTCAAGGGCTTACAAAAGCGGCGACTCCCCAATGTTCAGAATATCCACGATGTATCCATTATTTTCGTAACGAGTAACCTAGACGTCTTAAAAAAGAGTTTATTGGCAGGTGTTTAACGCTTTCACTGTCCTTTCTCTCAATGTTCGAGGAAAACTTCGCCGTCTTGTTTTATCTTTGTACGAGTACCATCTCCAGCGAGTCGTTTCGATGTAGACGTACGATATCGTCCCCGTCTCTAAAGTTGACGATATCTCCTGCCCTAAAAAGTCGTACCAATAGACTCTATTCTCGCTTTTAAAGGGAAAGGGAAAAAATTTTGTTAGGCGCTTCCCTATCTTATAGCCCGGCGGGACGGTCAGGGTTAAAACTCGTCAAGGTATGACTGGGGTTTCCCTTTTACGTAAGTCCGCTAGCGAGATCCCTTCTAACCCACGGATTACTTTCCCAGGGTAAAATTTATTCACAGTATTGGTAGATATGTGAGTCTTCTCCGCAGGAAGTTTTGACTGATCAAAAACCCCCAGCAGGATGAAAAACGTACCAGTGGGGTAAAGTCGATAGGTTTACTAAAAATTTGATTTTTTATTTCTTTAAAGTGCTAGGTTTACCGAAATCGAGAGCTTTACGTTACTCGGATTTCCCCTTCGCAAAACGATCCAACCCTCAAGTTCATGGTGCCTGGAGGGACTGTATACTTTTTCCTTTTCCCAAAAAATTTATTATTACGTTCGCCCAAGTTGGGTAGGGTTTTTAAAAAGGGGCCAGATTGATCAGTCCGGAACCATTCTTTTCACGTTTCTTTTCCCCCGAGCAGGATATGGGGAATTTGTTCCTTTTTCGGGGTTTGAACTCTGACCGTCGTGTAAGTGCCCCTAAAAATTTACAAAGTTCGAACGCAAGTGATTTTTAAAGGGAAAGCTAAACAAAGATGTCCGCATAAAAAGGGCCCCCCCAATCTTGATACCGAGTATGATTATAGGTGATGGGTTTTCCCCCTTGAGATTTGAACAAGTTGGAGGTGGTCTTGGGGTCACGAAACTACGAAGAAAACCCCGCCCTTTCACCGTTTTTTTATACGCCACCCATGCGTTACCCTTACCACTATCACATCAGATTGTTTGATGGCGTTCTTTAAATTTTTCCAAAGGGAGGCCCGTTAGGTAAAGCATCTCTCGAAAATTTCTCCTCTAAAAAAGGTGATTTTAACTGGGGGGGTACTGCGCGGTTTTCCTTTAGTAGGGCACGTTTGGGTTTGTATTTTTAAATTTTTCGGGTAAGTCGTAGATACATACCTTTCCCATGGGGGTTAGCTTCGACGTACGATTATGTTTAAACTCTTTTAATTTTTTCGATTCCCTTAGCACTTTTTTGGGGCCTGGTTTCCTGGGGCTCCCCCGGGCGACGGCTCCAAGCGCTCGAAAAAGGGGATATGGGTAAAATTTTCCTCCCTTCTTTTTAAAGACGTCTAGTAGAGTATTTTTACGCCACTAAAGACGTTGGTTTTTTCTTTTTTTTAAACCTGAACCCATTTTGGGGACTTTAGCTTTATCGCTTTGGGTTTTTTGCCCCCCCCCCCGGCGGCTTTCTCGCTAACTTCGAGCCCCGCGCGATTTAATCTTTTCCCCGATTTTCGATAATTCCCCGTCGCAGTATGACGTCCTCCCCGATCTTTACCTTGGGGTAGGCGTTTATTCGTTTTCTTTACAGGGGCTTTCTAATTTCGTTTTTTTCCGGATCGCCTTTTCAATCTTTTTTCCAACTTTTTTCCCCGGCCGCAGTCCCGGTACCCGGGAATGCGCTTCAAAGGGTAGTTTATTGTTACTTACCCAAAACAAACCCCCTCTTCTTCGCCTAGACACGTACGATTAGCTTTTATATGGGGGGGGTCCATTATATAGATGAAGTAGTCGCCCAACAGCGGTTCGAGAAACAGACAGACTTTTTAAATTTTTCCAACAACGTCATGTTTTAGGGAGGGGCTTACCTCAGAGACACGGTACTTTTTTCCTAAATACTAACCCGCTCCCTCATCTGTGGACCATCGAATTGCGGTAAAACCAACCTATGACCAGCCTTTGGAGGAACCTAAAAGGGGTTTCGCTTCAAGAAAGGGGTACGTTTACTCAAAATCGTTTTACCAACCCCCGTTCAACGTTTATCGGGGAAGGGCCCCCCTTTTACTCGTTGAAGGTGGGCTAAATTTTCCCTTTTTCTGACAACGCCCAAAAATTTTTCCCCCCGCCGGGCGAACCCCACTTGTATTCCCTATTTACGCGCGCTTGCGTTAAACAGTTTAAATACAGCTTATTTCATATGGGTAGACATAAGGGCCCTAGACTGTTTTTTTTCCTGTCAGAAGTAAATTTGCTCATCCCGAAACAGATTTGAAAAGATAACGCTAAAAAATTTTCTTTTTATTCAGGAGACGATACAACTGAACATTTTTTACGATCACGTGAAAACGGATATATTTCCAAAATTTTAAGGGGGTGTGCCCCCCGTGTGGAAAGAAATCAATATGAAATTTTTTTGTGTTTTAGCAAGGGCATGAATCCCATAAAGGAATATCGTACGGGTCGATACCCTTTTTTCTTGCACGATTGAGGCGAACGCGCGTTTATACGCGATAAAAATTTTGTCCATATCTAAAATTTGGGCATAGTCCTACAATAAGATCTCTCTCGAGTCAGAGGGAAAACTAATTTTAAACTCCCAAGGGTATTACGACGCTTTGATCGGGGAAAAGGATCGTCAACGTCGAGTCGCCCCTCACATCTTTAAAGGAAAAACGTAACAAGTTTACGTCGATAGGATGGATTTCGAGACATAGTAAAAAAACAGATTTTCGCTCTCAACCCGGGGCCCCAAAAAAACCCTCAAGGACAGATGGAATCGTTGATCGGGATTTGGAGAAAAATCGATTGAAATACACACTTTGAGAAAAATAAACGTCTTGGGGGAAGGAGGGGCAGAAACTGTCTCACATCATGAGGTTTGTCCATCGAAAAAAAAAAAAACGCTTGGGCGTTTTTGGTTCTAGCTGCTAAGCCCCCGGGGAAACTTTTGAGATCATAGAACCATTTACAAAAAAATTTTTTAGCGGGGTGTTTCTACGCTTAAGGGGCCCCGGGGGAAAACAAGCTTTACGATGCAGGAAAAGGTAATTTTTGCGAAAATAGGTAAAAACCCCATTACTTCAGCCCCGCGTCTAAGCTTTTGTAGGGCTCCGGTTAATGAGAAAATTTCAAATTTTTGGTTCGAAAAACCCCTGAAAAGGATGGGAGACATTTCGAATTTCCTAACAGGGGAAAACCCGGGTTTTAATTCAAGAGGGGGGGCATCGTTTCAAAAGATGGGCATGAACTTGAAAATTTATTTTCTTGTTTAATCTTTTTAAAATTTTCGACGACCCCCCTTTTGAGGTGTTCAAAAATTACTCTTTAAAAATTTTTTGTAGAAACACCTCGACGACGACGCCTCGATTTCCCCTCAAATTAGGTTTTTCTTACGTTTAGATATAAAGAAAATTTTTCGCCGTAAGACATTTGCACTTCATCTGTCCACGAAAGGGCACGGGGGAAATATTTTTAAAAAAACGAGTAAAAATTTTTAAACGAAATTTTTAAGAACTACGCATCCGGGCACGAGTGGGTCACGTGGGGAATGAAACTTTTAAAACCTATCACGGAACCTCTAAACAATTTGGGTAAAAGGCGCTGCCGAACCCAAACCCCGAACCCCCCTGAGAGATCCAGAGCAACCATTTTTTGGGATACTTTTCTTTATTGGGTTCACACGCATTCTAAAAAAGACATAGGGGGAAGTCATAAAAGGGGTCTCCCAAGCTCGGGATTACGCCAAATCGTTTTCCCCAGGGGAAAGAGGGAACTTTTCTTCTCAACAATAAAACGGTCCCCTACCCTCAGGCTATTAAATTTAAACTCTTCAGAAGAGCACCCGCGCATTATACAAAGGGTTTTATCGAAAGTTTTCAAGTTTTTCTCGAAAAACAAACCCGGCATCGGTTGAGAAAAAAAACCCTACATCTAAAAGGGGTGCGGCGGGATCAAAGTTTTCGCTAACATAAAACCCCATTTAAAAAGGGAACCGGGGGTAAGGGTTTATACAGAGGGGCGTGAAGGGGCGTCGTTTAAAAACCAAATTGGGACGATCCTAACGAATTGGTTATCGTTTAGCCCTTTTTACGCATCTCCCCAAGGGCCCGGGCAAAAACCCCTCACCATAACGAGATCGTTTTTTCATCGGGGAAATTTTACGCGAGGCGGAATAAAAGTAAAAAGACATTGAACCTTCGTTTTTTTTAAACAAATATTCCGCTCAGGGGGAAAATTTTGGGGCGCGAACTTCATCTTTGGGGAAGGGACCGTTTCCCCCAAGGGCTTTAGCGTAGGGGTTTGAACGAGTCCTTCGGGGCCCCTTTCTGGTAGAGATGAACCTACCTGGTTAAAAAGGGGTTCAAGTACCTTTCCCGTCATCGACGTGTTTTCCAAGGGGGGTTTGGGCCCCCACCCGTCAAGACAAAGGCGGTAAGAACGTCGCGTCCAATGGCTCTCCTCCCCGAAAAGGGGGTGGGTCAAACCTCGTTTTACGTCATCTCCAAACGGATAACGGGTCGGAGTTTTAAAAAGCAAATTAAAAACATCATAAAGGAGAAAGGGGGTCAACATTTTCTACATTCGCAACGTCAAGGTACGTCGTTGAACGATTTAATCGCACTCTCAAAAACAATGGGAGGGGGTTCAGGGTAAAGGTTTTTTCGATGGATCGTATGATGATTCCTTACTGGAAAAAAAAAAAACCGTACTGTACACTCGACCCTAAGATGAGACCTATAGACGGGCAAGGGACGATGGGGCTTTTTAAAAACAGTCCCCCAAACGTTCAAGGCTTTTATTCCACGGGGGCCCAAAATATTTTTAAAAAAGGGGGATATATCCCATCAGCAAGTAAAAAGGAGTTTTGAAAGGGGTTTTACCGCAAAAATGGGCGGGTGAAGTGTTTAAAATACGCAAGGTGGTCGAGGGCTAATCCAAAGGGCCTTCCCCCCCCGAAAATAGAAAGGTTAACCCCATCACGGGGGGGTTTTTAGCAAGGAACTTAGAAAAAACTTCGTAAACCCCCCGTTACCTCGTGGGGAAGATAGTCAGAAAGTTTCCCGGGAAAAAGGGGGTACTCAATGGTTAGGTTACTTGGGCACCCAAAAAAGTGGATCAATGTGAAGGATAAAGGGGGGGGAGGGTTGTTCCCCCCCCCATCCCCAGCTATAAAGCGACCGGGGGGTTTTGGGGACGCCCCCATTCGAAATGTTTTGGGCGGGGTTTTTTTATCGGGTTGGGGGACATGAGTGAAATTAAGATCTGACAACGGTTTGGGAAAAATAAAAAACGCCGGGGAGCCGAGAAGGGTTACCCCCCAGTGTTGCAAATTCGGTTTCACTGGCTCGGATGCATAATCCGGGAATGTAAGAGGGGAGGGGCAGTCCCCAGAACTGGTTTAACATCAAGTCCCGTCCACAAGCTAAGGGGAAGGGGGCGAACCGCAAATTTTTTAGCGGGAAGGGCGCCCCCCCTCGAGGAAACGACATCCCTGCTCGGGAAGACGCTTTGTGCGTCGAGCTGGATGGATCGGAAAGGGGGAAAATCGACCCGTCAAAACATCCCCAGAAAATCGAAAGGGATCGGGGCCTTTAACGTTCGTCCCGGGGAAAGGGGACGAAAAAGGGTCCGGGAAACCCGGGATACGAGCCAAACATCGTTTCCTGGCTATGTGGGCAAAGTGTGTCTTCGGGTAAAAACTTTTTTGGGGGGAGATACAGAAGTCGGTTTTAAAGCCCTCGCAGGGGCGGCTGATCATCTAGGTGAGGGAAATACGATCTTTTTAAGTGGTTTAAAGAACCGGGCGTTGGGGCCCTGTTTAATAACTTTATGTATGTGTATGTTGAAAGAATAAACTTTTAATGAAATAAACTTTGGGGAGAGAGAGAATTTTTATGAATAAAGTATCAATGTAAATTAAAATACAGGTTTTAAAAAAAAAATGTTTCTTTTATTTAGGGGGGGTCTTTCTTGTCATAAAAAAATTCCAATCTTTTCTAGGACGAGGGCAGGCCACAGGGTTTGGAAAAGAGAGCGAGAAATAAATTGTCATATCCAAAGGGGTTAAAGGGGTTTTTGGTCCATAAGCTACCCTCCCCAAAACCCACACATCACGTCGATGAAAGAAGAGAAAAAACCCCATCCCCCCGTAACCCTCTCCTCACTGTTCCCTATACACACCGCCGCCCCCCTCCTGAGAGAAAAAAACACTAGGGCCCTGCAAGGGCAACCTTCTTTTCCCCGTCCTCGTAGCCGCACCCCAAAAAAAATTTTAAAAAGCTCCCTTTTCAGTCACCCCCTGCCCAACCCCTCACATCACATCCTTATCACCCCCCCCCTCCCCACCCACGCAGCACCCCTCCATTATGCTAATGGTCCCGTATCTGCCCCTGTTTTTTAAAGGAGGATTTAAAAAAAAAACCTCCAAAATTTTGCAAATGGGGCCCGTAGCCGGGCCCCAAAAAAAATTGTCTCCCTCTCACTTTTCTCAGTCCGCCAGGGGCTAACACCTTTTTCCCCTTTTTCAAACCTCACATCATAACAACTCGGGAAACCCCCCCCAAAACCCCATCACATCTCTCAGTCATCCCCACCTCCCCACCCCCCACACCGCGACATTCAGGAACCCCCCCAACCCCCCCCAGTCATCCCGGTGCTCCATCCCCCACCCCTCCTCCACACTCACATCCCCTATCTATCAAACATCTCAGGAAAACAAAAGTGTCCCCGTATACTGATTTACCCTTACCTGAAGGGGCACTTAAAACCCCACCTCTTGGGAATAGGGTGAGAACCGACCCAGATCTTTTGGGGGGGATTATTATTATTTTCAATTTTAAATTTTCACGAAAGTTGTGTCTTTTTAAATTATTGAAATTTTTTTTTTTTCTCAAAAAAATTTTTTGTTCACCGGAATTTTTGCCTGTTTTCAAAACTTCCCCACCCTTTTTGTTTTTTAAGGTGGGGGTGCACTTTACTGTCCTGTTTTCGGATATAAGAACTTAAATAGGGGAAAGGGTAGTTTACAGTTTTTTTAAAATTTGCCTTATTTTTTGGTGCTCCAGTGTCATCCCAGAAATTTTTTTAACGTCAACAAATGGTGAGTTTTTTCAAAATTCATTCCCCTTTACCCCTATAAATAAATTCCCTCTTGTCCCGTTTTCGAGATTTTTAATTCTTTAAAAAATTGGAAATAACTACATTTTTAAAAGGGGGTCCTTCTGTTTAAAGGGGCCCAACTCTACCAGAAATTTTTTTTCCATACACAAAGTTGTATTATATACAGAAAACGTTTTTTTTACCCTATAGAAAAAGTATCCCTTATGGTCCTCGTTTTTGAGATATAAATTTCCTAAAAAGGAAATAACTACTTTTTATGAGTGGTCCTTCCGTTTAAGGATTCCAGCGTTTCCAAATTTTTTCACGTCCACAAATTGTGGGTTTTTTAATTAAAAAAAGTTTTCTTTTTCCCCTATAAATAAAAGTATCTTTTCTCCTTGTTTTCGAGATATAAGGCCTTAAAATGGGAAAAAATAGTCATAACTTCTAAATCGCCTTTTGTTTAAGGTGCTCCGCGCATCCCAAATTTTTGTCAAGTCCCTAAATGGGGGTTTTTAATAGAAAACAATTTTTTTTTACCCCCTAAAAAAGTATCCCTACTTGTCCTTTTTTTCGAGATATAAGTTCTTAAATTGGAAATAGCTACATTTTAGGTGGTCCTTCCGTTTAAAAGGGCCCCCAGCATCTATTTCGAATTTTTGACACGTCCCCAAAATGGGGGGTTTTTTAAAAAAAGCGTTTTTTTTCACTCTTATAAATAAAAATATCCCTTTCGTCCTTCTTTTCGAGATATAAGGCCTTAAATAGGGAAAAGAGTAGAATTACCTTCTAAAAAGCCCCAAGTTTAAGGTGCATCGAGTTTATCCCAAATTTTTGTCAGCCAAAAAAAGGTGGGTTTTTTAGAAAACAGTTTCTTACCCCAATAAATAAAAATATCCCTTCTGTCCTTGTTTTCGAGATTAAGTCCTTAAAAAAGGAAATAGTTTTATATTTTTGAGTGGTCCTTCCTTTAAGGTCTCCAGCGTCTTCCCGAATTTTTGTCACGTCTACAAATGGTGGGTCTATACAGAAAAACCCTTTTTTTGCCCCAATTTTAAAAAAAAGGATTCCTTTCTCCTTGTTTTCGAGGTTAAATTTCCCTTAAAAAGGAAATAATACTTTTTTTTGAGTGGTCCTTTCCGTTTAAGGCGTTCCAGCGTCTGTCCAGAATTGTTGTCACGTCATAAATGGTGGGTTTTATACAGAAAATAGTTCTCTTTACCCCCTATATTAAAAGTTCCCTCTCGTCCTTGTTTTGAGTATAATTCCTTAAATATGGAAATAGCCACATTTTAATATTTGGGTTTTTCCCTTTAAGGTCTCCAGGTATTGTCCAAAATTTTTGTCCACCCCCAAATGGGGGTTTTATACGAAAACAGTTCTCTTTACCCCATATAAATAAAAGTATCCTTCTTTTCGAAGAATAAGGCCTCAATGTGGGGGAATGTTTTTATTTCCTTTAAACAATCCCTTTTGTTTATAATTTTTTCATCGCTAAATACAAAATTTTTAAACAAAATTTCCTAAATTTATTTTCAGAAAATTTTTTTTTACTTTTTCGCTTTTTTTTATACAACTTTAATTTGGGGGTTTAAAAGCAACACACAGACAGTGGCATTCCAAACTTCATTTTTAGTTTTGGGGGCTAGCGTGTTTGTAAAATCATTAATTTTTGTGCAAGACTTTTTTACACTGCAATACTTTACCTTTAGTGTGGAAAATGTTAAAATAATTATAAATTGGATAGCTTGTTAGTTTTTGTTTTAAAAATTTAAAACTTTTGAATAAAATATTTGTACTAAAAATAGATCTACATTTTTGTAAAGAAAGTAATTTCTATTTCAAATTTTTAGGGTTATGATAAAAAAAAAGTTATAATTTAACATCTGATTTAGCCTTTATCATCTTTTTCCCAAAATATTGAGAATACCCATTTGTTTGTAATATTAATAAATATTTTAAAATAGATTTAATAAAAATGTTAGACCCAAATTTTTATAAAATCGACTTTTTTTTTTTTTCCCCTGCCAAAGCCACCTTAATTTTAGGTTCAAAATTTTAAATTTCCCAAAACCCTTCAGGCCCATATGAAAAACCCTGATGGTATTTTTGCCAGATCGGTAAATAGTTTAGGCTCGGAAAGGGGTACAGACAACGTCAAAAGACGGAAATTAAAAAACAAATTTTCGAATTCAGGGGCATGAAACGTCGAAATCGTCAAAATCTCGAGTTCGATTTTTTTGACATCACAAAACTTTCTCTCCCTGTAAGATACGAGAAATTAGAATAAGTTGATATTTTCTTAGGGGTTTTTCATACAAAAACTTTAAGTAGACTGTATTGGTTTTTAAATCCAAAAATGAAAAAATTTAAAATGTTATCAAACAAGCACTAGCATTATGCAAAAGCAAATAATCAAATCTTGTCCACACTAACGCTAAATAGTTTTATATAAAGCCTTTTTATTATGGCAGGCTATTTTAAATCTTGTGGTTTTTTTTTTTCTATAGCAAGCCCTTGAGTGTCATTAACCTCACTCGGCCTGCCCCCCCCCCCCCCCCCCTTTCCATTCTTATTAACCATCCCCCCCTCTCATTTTTCATTCTTTTAGATCATTTTTCCATGTTTATCGAAACTGCATTCTTGAAATAATTTAAAGTTTTTTATTGTTTCCTAATCTCAAACATTTAGATCCCTTTCCCCAGTTCTTCCGACATTAACTAATCCTTGCATTTCCTTTTTTAATATTTTGGTTTGTCTACCAGTTTTTATGTCTGACCAATGTATTTTAAATTACA
>JBCFYV010003822.1:0-24151 GCA_039000515.1 Timema cristinae
TCACCCCGATCGAGGCCCAATTTTTTAAATTCACCATAATACCATGAAAAATTTTAGTAAATTTAAATTATTTGTTTAAACTTTTAAATACTTGTTTTTTTCGATAATTTTAACAAAAAGTTTCTGTTGGAAAACCCAAACTTTTAGATATTCAAGGGGGTGTTGTAAACCATTTTTAAGTCTAAAGAAACCCTACAAAAAGGTATTCATTTACCTAAATTTTTTCAAAATGTAAAAAAAAAAACTAAACAATGTTCACTAATTTTTAAAACGCCGCTTTTTAAAAATTTAAAAATTTTTCACCCAAAACAAAATAAAAAAAAAAATTTAAAGTTTTAGATTTTATATATTTTTGCGGGAATAGCTTCTAGGGGCAAATTTCTTTGGAACCCAAAGTCTCCCGGTATTTTCTTTGGATAAATTTGCTGAATCGCCCTTTATTTTACGAAACAAACCACAAAAAAAAAAAAACAATTATACGAAAGAAAAACAAAAATAATTTAAATTATAAATTTCAAATAAAATTTATTTAAGTCAAAAAATAAATTTTAATTTGAAGTATTTTAAAAAACTATTTAAAGTCAAAGAAACAAAAAGGCAAAAGTATATTTTTCAAGAATCAATACCGTAGGCAAAATTATATTAGAGCCAAAAAATTGGATAAAGAGCGCAAAAATAAATTTTAAAAAATATATAAACAAAGAAAATTTTTCCAACGGGGAAAAAATAATTATTCTTACAACATACTTTATACAAAATCTCTTAAAATTTTGACTTTGGAGGAACTAATAAAAAGTTTCGCCGTCCGGGTTCCCCCGACTCTGAATTTTTACTTTACAGAAGCGCCAAGCTAGTTTAAAAAGGAAAGGGTACTTTCTTTTTTGAGTACCGAATCATGTCGTGATTTTTAAAACCCTCAAAATGAAAGTGTATACCGATTAAATAAACAGAAAAATGAAGCCGAAGTGAATTACAGGGTATTAGTATCATTACACTATGAGATAAAAATTTGGGGTGATCGTGAGTGTTTGCGTGGTTCCGGGAAAAGAAAGGATATAGTTTTTTTGGGGATGGGGAAGGTGTTTTTAAGTATTATGGTGATATGGGTGAATTATGAAAGTCGTTTTTTAGGTCAAGTCCGGGAAGGGGTTTGGGGTTGATGGATTTTCTTTTCTCTGGTTTTGGGGCGGGAGGTGATATTTCCATTCCCCAAACGACCCCGACGTGTCCGACCACCTGGGAAGTAGATTATGCCTAAACATAGCAGTTTATTAAAAAATTGGTCATAATTTTGACCTTTCCCCCGGAATTACCAAGGGGGGCTATCCACTCCCCACCCCCCACTGAATATTAATGAAGCGCACATAAAGAGATAATCTTTTTTCTTGCAGACAACGCCAATAAATATTTTGGGCCCGTGGGCATCAGGCCCTCCTCCTTTCCCCCTAGCGCTTCAAGCCTAAGTTTTTTGCTGCATCCTTTTTGTCTTCATTTTTACTGGGGGGACTTCTAACCCTCTAAGATTTCTCCTTTTATTCCCCTTCTTGTTTTAAACCCTCATTAAAATTCTAAATTTTTCTTACTCTTCAGTTTTTCCCCTTCCAAGCCAATCTCTTCATCACTTATCCTCTTTAGTAGTTATTTTTTCTATACGCTCTTCATCTGCTGTATCACACCACCCCGGCTTCCCTTCTGTATCCTTTTTTTCTTAATTTGTACCCCTTAACAAATTCTTTTAAAATTTAAATTTTCCCCACAACACTTCCCCTTCTCCCCCCCCCAGCCCACGATCAGTTCTGTATCATTAACTGATACTGGGTATTGAACCTTCATTAAGTAATGATGAAAAAATTTTCTGAAAGCTGTCCACAATATTGTTCTCCCACGGTTTAAAACCCCGTAAAAATTTTCCCGGAAAAAATTTCCATGGCCACTCAAAAAAGATTAGCTAAGGTTGCCCAATCATTTAATATTTTTATACTCTCGAAAAAACAAGGGGGAAAATCGATATTTTAAATTCCCTTTCGTATCCAAATTAAACCCGGGGGGGGAAAACATTTCCCCATACCACAATAGAATCATGTAAAAACTTTCCGGTAGCCTATGTAACGAAATATCCTTTTTTTTAAAACACTTATAACATGAAGGCCGGCTTTTACTCCTGGTAAATATTAATCGGTAAAAAAATTTTTTCTATCTGAGGGTTGAGTTAAAAGTGCGTTTTATGACGCCGATAAATTTTTATTTTTCATTAAAAAAATATTTTTATCCATCACATTTTTTTATCGGGAGTCTTAAGTACCGATAATTTTTCTGGAATATAAAATGGTTGTTGTTAGTGCTCTTTTTTAATGAATTTTCGCCTATCAGAATCTTTTTTGGGTTTAAAAATCTTGGTTTACGTTTTTTAGAAAAACACGGGCCCAGGCTCTAACTTTTAAAAGTTAGAACATTTATTCCCACATTTAAAAAATTTGCCAGCTATTTAAAAAGTTTAATTTATATTAAAAAAAACAAAATGTGATACAAAAAAATGAAATTTTGTAAATTTGTACCCAACTATTGCCCACATTTTGGGGAAACATTTTACTTCAACCCCATTGATCCCAAAATTTCCCGAAACCTTTTTGGGCGCCATTATTTAAAAATTTTTAAGCGTTTCACCACTCGCTATTTTATAGTGTTTTCACGGGGTTTATACCATGGCGCACCAGTAAAAACAGTACAAACCATGAGTTCTGAAAAAAAATATTTTTAATATTACATATACCCCCTTGGCAGGAAAATTCAGTTCATAAAGTGTAAAAATTAAAGTGGCTGAAAATTTTGATTTTTTTGGTAACTTTAGCAATAAAATTTTTCCGGTAGTCATCGGGGCCGTCCCAAAAGGGGGCAAAATTTACATTTTGTTCAGGAATAAAAAATTTTAGAATGTAGAGTAAATGTCGACATTTGTTTGGGGAAGTAGGCTCCCTTTAAAGGGAAACGCCCCTCAAAACACTCAGCCCGGGGCTCAAATCTTTGACTTCTCTCGCCGGCAACGAAGACTCAGTTTTGACCATATCTCACGGGAGCAGGTAACAATAATGAAAATGCCTTGTATCAACAATAATTTTCGTTTATGGACGTTCTAAGATATCAATTTTATTATAATAACTTTGTTTACAAACTCTTATTTATTCTTTTTAAAACTTATAAATTTTTTAAAATTTAATAAAATGAAAAATGAGCCCTTTTAAAAGGGGAACGAGCCAAGCCAGGTTTCTTTTTTTAATACTTTCGATATGATTGAATAGGGCCGTTTCCATAAAATTGCTTTTCCCCAAGCTCGTTTTTCAATAAGGTACTTTAATTATGTATCATTGCTTTTTCCATATTAATTTTTCTTCCTATTAAAAAAGGCAATTTTGTAATCTTTTAAAAAGTGACCTTGGATTTTCAAATATTGACATTTAAATTTACCCCCGAACCACAAAAAGTTTATCTGTAAAATTTGTCATATCCCAGTGTGTGTTTTTGTGTGTGGTTGTGTGTGTTTGTGGTGTTGTGTTGTGTTTGGTGGGTTTGTGTGTGGGGTTGTGTGTGTTGTGTGTGTGTTGTGTGTGGTGTCGTACCTTGCCAAAAAACCAAATGGTTAAAAAATTTATCAAACTTGAGATTTATATATTTTTGGGGTTTCCCTTCAACGTTTATGTTTTTTTAATTCATCCTTTAAAGTAAGGGTTGTTTATTAAAAATTATTTTTAAAAAATTTGAAAAATTTTTTGAAAATTCTCAAACAATTTACTTTAAAAAAATGTTTCATATAGTTAATGACTAATAAAATTTTTTCCATTTTTAAGAGAAAATTTTTTTAAAGATATTTTCCCAAACGACTTTTTTTTAAAAATTGAGGGTTTCCATATTTTATGTTTTAAACAAATTATAACTAGGAGAAACATTAGAATATAATGTATTCTTTTTTTAAAAATTAAAAATAAAGGGTTTCATTAAAAGGTCTAGTTACATAACCCTATATTGTTTTTTTTTAATTAAAAATATTTTGAAAATGGCTTTAACGATTTTGTTAAAATTGGATATCTACTTTTTTACATGAAACTATAAGGGGCTGAAAAACTCTTCGGGAAGGGAACGGGGAGGTTCCCCACAACCCCGGGAATTTTTAGTTCTCCCCATAGTATAAATATTTATAAAATTAATATTTAAAAATTACTAAACCAAAGGATAAATAACTTTGTAGTGGGCCCCCCCGGGAAAAATTAGTTTTCCCACATTCCGCTTGTTCAGATTTATTCAAATATCTTCTTTTTATTAAGATTGTAATTTTTATTTTTTCATATATGTTCCTAAAAAATTTATTGATTCCCCTCATTCCTTCTTTTTTTATTCAAACTATTTGAATATATTTTTCTAATTTTCCCCATTCATTCTATCCTTTCTTTTGTTATTCTCTAAAACAAAATTTTTTTTTCCGTCGTTTTTTATTTTCAAAAAAGGGTTTCTTATTAAAAATTCCTATTCGTTGGCTATTTATACTGACTCTACCATATTAATTTTTATTATTGACCTTTTTTACTCCTACTGGGTTTCCAATTTATTCTGACTATATTAACTTTCTTTAAGTTTTTTATCGATTCTGACCTGATTTTTATTTTCCCAAATCATTCCTTTTATATAAACTACTTTTCCCCCAAAATTATCTTGAAACATTCCTAATTTTTTATACTTGTTATTTATTTTTTTCTAACTACTTCCTCGTAATTTGACTCCTCCTTATTAATTCCAAATGCTTCCCTTTTAAATATTTTAATGGTTTCCTACGACTTGTTCCTTTTTTTACTGAATTTTACGTCTTAATTTTGAAATTTTTCTTATTTATTGTGACTAGTTCTTTATTAATTTGTGTCGTTTTTAAATTATTCTGATATCCTTTATTTTTTATAACTTTTTCTTTTTAATATCGGTATTTTGTTTCAAAATAATCATTCAAACTTCTTTAGGGGAAAGTTTTTTGACTCAATATTTTTTATTTTTAATTGATCCCTTTTTTTTATCCCCCCTTGTTTTTTTTTTTTCAGAATTTTTCCCCATTTATTTCCATGTTCCTTTTTTATTGTGACTTGTTCATAATGAAAACCCATGAGTTCATTTTAATTCCAATAATTCAAATTAATATTTTTTTACTTTTTTTTTTTATTTTCCCAAACTATTCCGAAAAATTTTTTTCACCCCATACAAAAATTTATTATTCCGACTAAATCCTCATATTTATTTCGACTCATTCTGTATTTATTCGTACTTGTGCCACCTTATTATTTCCGAATTGTTTTTTTATTTATTCCTTTTCAATAATATTAATTTATTTTAAAATCCCTCTTTAAAAATTCCCAAAAAGTGTTTTTGATAGTGACTTTTTATTCAATTCGAGCTTATTCTGACACTTCCTTATTTATTTTTAAATTTGATAACTTCCCACTACTTTTTTTTTACGATAGCGCCCCTTTTAAAACCCGGCCTTTAAGGATGGTTGCAGCTCAGTGGGGAAGGGGTAAAGGTTTTTTCTTGCTTAAAACTCTTATAGGCGTTGTTCCTTTATATTGATGGATGAATTCCTTTAATAAAAAATCTGTATGGAAGATTTTGAATAGATATGGGCACGTCTGCATATATAATAAGTTCCACAAATTTGGGTGATCTAAATTCAATTAATCTCACAGGCTCCATCCATTGGGGAAATTGATAGCACCGTCTAACCCTTGTAACAGGGGATGAGATCTGCCACGTAAGGTGAAATGAATGAATCCTCAACAAACCAATGAACGACTTTCCAAGCGCCTCTACCATTTCTGAGTTGATTTCTAGAAGACGAGGGTCTTTTATGGAGTCGGCTGACCCCTAAGGGGCTGAGACTGGAGGTGGCTGACTCCCTGGGAAAGGGGACTGACCACTGGGGGTGGGTGCTCCCCGGAGGTGGGCCTGACTGAAATGGAGGTGGCTGACTCCCCGAAACGACTGACCACTGGGGGTGGCTGACTCCCTGGAGGTGGCTGACTACTAGAGGTGGCTGACTCCCCGAAGGGACTGACTCCCCATTGTATCGACTTACCAAATTGTTCTATTTGTAATATTCACACGCCTTCATTATAGTAACGATTCTTCTCATCGAAAAAGATGTTTTCTTTTTGTGAGCAACAGCTTCTTTAGTCAAAAATTGGGGCTTTGGGAAAGCACCCTACGAAGGAAAATCTTTTGAACTGACACGGGTGGTGACTGGGCGACTTACAAATTACCATGAAGGGGACGGTTCCGTTGATGACACAACTGGGTTTAAAAAAGAAGAGGCAGGGGCTTGATCCAAAATGGCTGACTTTATACATTTCTTACCATCTGTTGGTTGTCCCGTTTTTTTCTTGTACAAAGGTGGATCGCGTTTCCCCTTAAAAAAAAGTTCACAAAAGGGAAAAGGTTGTATACGATGGCATCCCTCGTCCGGGACCCGGGATGTTGGGGTGCCCCCCTTGTCGCTCACCATCAAAGCAACAAACCGCCCAAGAACAATATTTATTTAGTAGAAAAACTATTTTTTTTGATAAAAAATTTAAAAATTTTTTAAACTAAAGGTTTTTATATTTTTGGGTAGCAAACGTTTAATATTTTTCTGATATTCAAAAAATAGAACAAACATTTGATTGGGATTTTTTTTGAAACTTTTTAAAATAATTTCAGCAAATATTTATATACTTTTCTATTGAAAAGATTTTAGTAACCAAACCCGTCAAACTTTTAAAAAAAATGAATTTTTTTGTAAGGGTCAAAAAACGATGCTCAATTTTTTTTTATTCTAATTACACATTAAACATGTTTTTTAAAAAACCCCCAATAAAAAATTAGGTTATTGGGTCCTGATGAGTCTACATACTCCCCCTGATCATAACAAATAATTAAACCCAACCAAATTTTTTAAAACCTTCTGAAAAAATTACATTTTTAAAACGGTAAATTCAGGGTTTTCAAAAAGGGATAATTCCAACCATTTAAAAACGTGTTTTTCCAGAAAAAAATTCATTTCGTAAAATAATGGTCTAATATTTTAATGATCATATAATTATATTTCAAAACAAACAAAAAATTCATTAAAAAGGAAAACAAATATTAAACATCATCCCTCATCTTTTTCTCCCAAAAACTTTTCTACCCAAATAAACATCTTTGCTAACAGTATCCCTTCCCTACAACCATATATTCATCACCCTTATCAAAACCCCTCAACCATTCTCCATATTAACCCCTATCAACATCCATCAACCATCACCCCATAAACCCTATCAACACCCAAAACACCATTCCACACCCTACATACATCTACTTTTCTATCTACCTGGGATTTTTTAAAATTTTTTTCCCGAAAAAAATTTTATTAAAAAATATTTTTTTTAGTCAAGATCTGCCCGATAAAAAATTTAAAACCCCCCCGACCCACCCATTTCGGCTCCATATTGGAAAAATGGTGTATGCGTGTCTTGTAAGGAAGAAAAAATTAACCCAAAAATGGGTTTGATGAAAACCTATTGCTTTTTCTTTATATTTGGGCGTAAAATCTTTTTTTGCGATGACGATAAAGAAAGGCATCAATTATTTTTTTCATTAAAAATTGATTCAACAAATCTTTTTCTGAACTGAACCAAAAAGTTTGAAAGCCCTGCATCTCCCATCGCGCCTGAGCCCGTTTTTTTTTAATTTTTTACTTGTTCATAGCTATTTCACCGCACAACTACTACAACCAAGATAGCAAGGTTGTATGGAGAAATTTCAATCTCTTTAACCACAAAATTAACAAAACCCTAATTTAAAAAAAAAAATTTATCGCACAGAAACTCTAAATTGTTCAGGGTTTATTTTTGTTCCCTTTTTAACCATCACAACGTCCATGTTTTTTCCTTTTTATCATGATTTTTTCTGAGTGTGTCTTTGATCTCTCACTTTTACGAGGAACAAATATCAGTTGATATGCTTTTGGTGCAAAAAAAACATTTTACAGAATGTTTTCACTCTTCACTTAAAATACTGTTTATCCCCAAACGACAACTCACAATGAGTTTCTATGTTTTCGGGGGGGAAAAATTATTTGTTGTTGTTTCTAAAATCTTGTTTGTGTGAAAAACCAATCTTCCCAAGCCGTAAACTGTGACCAAGGGGTTTTGGGGCCCGGGGGGGTTAAAAAAAAAAGAGATATTGCTCAAAACCCTTTCCCAAAAAGAAGGGAATAAAAATATCAGTTTGTGCTATTATTATTGTAGACTATCTCCTAAATTTTTTCTCATGAATAATTTTAGAAAGGGGGCTTGTTCCCCTTTTCCTAAAGGGAAAATATCTGAATTTCACACTCTATCGGGAGAAGTATTTTTCAGTATTAATTAAATAATAAACCGTCTTCAAAATGTGTTGGTATAAGTTTATTTCATTTTAAAAAGGGGGGTACCCCCCCAGGGCAAAAAACATTTAAAAATTATGAGATGTATTTTTTAGTTAAAATTTTTGGTTTTTGGAAAACTTGAATATAAAATTTTTATTAAAAAATCAAATAAGGGGGTGGGGTTTTAGGGGCTTATTTTCCCGGGTGAAACAACTCATTGAAAAATGAAGTGTTGGGGGTTTTTCTTCGCTAAAATCATTTAGGATGGTTTACCTTTAAATAGAAAGTGGGTCAAAAAATTTTGACTTTTAGGGCTTTTTTCCAAGTGCAATACTCATCAAAAATTGGACTGGGTTTACTTGTTAAAATCCTTGCGTTTTGACACACTTTCGATAGAAAAAAAAAGTGTTGCGAGAAAACTTAAATGTGGGGGGGCGTAGGTTTCCTCCACAAATCCCACTAAAATGGGGATGGGATTTTTCACCTCTTTTTGGTTGAACATTTTAAAGGGGAATAGTGTTGTCTGTAAAATTTGACTTTTGGGGGGAGTAGTTTCTGGCCCATGGCCCCAATTTGACCTTTGACCCTTTTTACCCCAATTTGTGTGAGTAATCATTCGTGTTATGTTGCAACACCTGTTTGAGTCCCCTGACCCACTTTTCCTCTGATTGGCTTTTTATAAAACCTCCTTCCCCCCCCAATTTTGACCCGCTTTCCCCCATCCGCCTCCCACATTGGTTCCTCTGTCCAAAACCAGCTTTCCCCCCCCAACCCCCGGCCATAGTGGCCCCCACAAGACAAGAATAGATGTTGAGGTCATTGCCCCCGGGCATTGGTTTTCCCTGGTGCCAAAATGTCGGCCCACAAGACAAGAATAGATATCAGTCATTGCCCGGGGAACAGGGTTTTTCCTGGGGCCGTATGTGGGCAACAAGAACAGAAAAAATATTGAGGGGCATTTGCCCCGGGCAACGGGGGTTTTTTCCCGGGTAGCTTGACGGTCAAAGCAAGAATAGATTTAAACCCCAACAACCCTTGGGTTTTCCCCAAAGACTAATCATGGTGTTTGTCGCAACCCCCCGGGGAGGTTGGCGGGCAACAAAACAAGTTGAGACGCGTCAGGTTGTGGGGCAGACAAACAGAATAGAATGGGGTCATTGCCCGGGCAAGGGGGGACGTTGCGCAGGGGGGGGGCACGAAGCTTGCGCTACGGCTCCCAGGCAAAGAATGAACAGGGCTTTTCTTCACAAGGCTCTGCCCCGGAAAAGCAGCATGAACCTTGCGCTAGGGTGCTTTGTGAAAGGTGGGAATTAAATTTCCCGAACCCCCCTCCTCCTTCCCACCCTGACCCAGATGCCGGGGGACAAGTGCCTCAAAACCCCTTGGGTTTCCCAAATGACGAAATAAATTCGCAACCCGGCGCCAGGTTGGGGGGGGCAGACAAACAATTTGGGGACAAAAAATAGATCGTGACCTCAGCACCTGGGTTTTCCTATGACGTATTCATTGGTGTAGTCGCAACCCGGGCGCCGGTTGGGGCAACAATTTGGGAAAAAGAAAGTCGTGACCTCAGCAATTGGGTGTTTCCTATACGTAACATTGCGTTTTATGTCGAACTCTAGCATAAAATTTATGCACAATCAGGGGCCTGGGAAACCCCTTTTTAGGGGCCGCTATCCCCGTCAACAAGTCTACAAAAATTGGGTTTTTGGTAGCGTCTGCGAAATGAGGGAAATGTACCCCCACCCACAGCCCCGGGACCGGACAACCGGGTTTTTTTTTCCTATGCCTAATCTTTGCTTTTAAAGTCCAACTTAGCTGACACATCACAATAGGGGCCTCAGAATCCACTTTTAGGGCCTCTCCCCACACAAAGTCACTAAAATTGGTTGTTTGGTAGTCTTCACAATGCAGGGATGTGGGTACCGTCAGGGAACCGGAGGGAGTAAGGTAAAATTTTTTCCAGAGTATATGGGGTTGGGAGTGAGTATATAAAACCCCCACCCCCTGACAATATAAAATCCACTACCTCCAACTGCCAAAAACGTGTACTCGACCCCACGATACTTCTTAAACAACAACAAAAAAAATTTAATGTTTCCGTATTTAAAAAAAATGCAAAAGTAAGGGCCGAAAATATTATCGGGGCTAAATACACGGCCTTTTGGGCGGTCGTCAAGCAAGAATGAGGGGCCCCAGGTTGAGGGCAAACAAGTTAAGAAAAGAATTTCGTGACCTCGACAACCCTTTGGGGTTTTCCCAAGACGTAATCATCGCGTTTATTCGCAACCCTGGCGCCTGTATTCGGCACAACAAGACAGTTGAGACAACTTAGATATGAGGTCATCGACACGGGCGCCGGGGTTGGGGGCAGCAAGACAAGCCGGAGACAAGAAAATATCGGTACGTCAAACGAGGGAGGGGGGGGCTTAAAGAGGGGCCCACTTGGTTGTCTTTTATAAACGTTTGAGAGGGGCCAATATGGCAATTTACGCAGCTGGTAAATTCGTCGACGCGGTGCAGACCGTAAAATGTGTGATTAGCGAGATCAAAATCCCGGGGTTGTAAATTAAAAGCCGTAAATAAAATTTTGGGAGACGTTTAATAGCCTTTTAAGAGGGTGAGTTTTTGATTTTTACCCTCCCCGGTTTGGTACTCTACAGATGAAGAGTGTGTGAGTTAAATAAGAAAAACTGGTATTTATGGCGTAGAAAAACCCCGGTTTCACCTACCATTGTAACTTTGAACGCTTTAGAGACACGGCATTTTTAACAACAAGGGGCAGCGGAGCACTCTACAGAACGTTTAGCCTGGGTACGCTCACCAGCTTCGATCCGGCTATTTTAATTTAATGTTTGGGGGGCCATACGATGGGGGGGCGTCCTATATGACGGGAGAGAATGTTCACAGCGTGGGGGTGTGATAGGCAGTAATTTACAAAATAGAGGAGCGAGCTACATAGAGTTTTGTGACTCTACTGTCACACTATACGAGCACGGAAGACTTACCCTACGAGAGAATCGTGGAAACATATGTGTGATTTTAAGTGCACCCTTTACAATTTCCGCAAGGGGGGCGTGAAGCTGTGTTTTCCCCACCTCCACCGCCGCCCCTTTCCGAGCCCACACCACCCGTCACCTACTTCATGCCCCCGCCACCCCGCCCTCAAGGACAGCCCTACACAGCCCCCGAGTCAAGGCGTACCCAGCCCCAAGTACCCACCACCAAGACGTCTACCCACCAACGACAGGGGACCCCTTTGTCAGGTGTCTTCACCAGTCATAGAGTCCCTGCGTGCCCCCGTCGGGCGTTTTTACCTACCAAAACGTCAGATCACTGGGGTATTCAAGTCAGAGTCGTCTGTCTCCATCAACAGAGTCACCTGCGCCCCCACCACCGACGGAGGAAAGCCAAGAACCTGTAAATCTCGAGGGTTTAACAAATTTTCAAAAAATTTTTCAAATGTTTTAAAATTATAGGTGAAACGCCCGCCGACTACATACTCACCGGGAGTTTCGGTAAAAAGTTTTTTCCTTCCAAAACAATATATTATTTGATTGTAAGTGCTTTAAATCTAAAGCACGCTGTAGATAACTTTGGGGGACAAATTGATTTTAAAAAATGAAAAAAAAACTAGAAATACTCTGCTGCGTCAAGGGGATGGTGCATTTAAAAACACGTTTTTTTGAGTAGAGTCAGGTTTTTTTTCTTTTGCTGCATCTCCGATTGACAATGCCCCTTTTAAAAGCTGCGTTTGTGTGGATCCTACATAAAGCTCTCCAACTTTTTCGGGACAAAATTTAATTTCTCAAATGCTGCTCACCAGGTACCTTTGGGACAGGGGGTTTTAGCAGGGCGTAGACATGATCGAGAAAGGGAATACAACCGGGTCAAGTGCTTAAACGAAATTGAAAAAACAAAAGTTATAACGTTGTGCTAGCGGAAAAGACAGAACCTAATGTTATTGTGCTTGTTTGTTGGAAGAGTAAGTTCCAGGTAAAAAAATGTGGGACATTGTCAAAATACACTCTAGCGCCTCTAACGTGTCTTGAATTATTTGGAGGTGACCCTACCATTTTCTAGATGTAGACATCTTTTTTAAGTATTGATCAAATAATATTTCGGGTTTTTGTTTTAAAATTTAAACAATTTCTGATTGTCAATAAAATTGACTCCTACTCATTTTTTTGATGATACACATCTTTAATGTTTTGATCAAAGACCTAAAAAATATTGCTGCTTTTTGTTTTTTTTTTAAATTTATAATTGCTGATTATCAATAAAAAAAAGCAAGAAAATTTTTTTATTTTTTTAAATCCATGGCTAGAATCAAAGACCTGAAGGAGACGCCAACATTGTTTGTTTTTTTTTGCTATCCAAAGAGAATTAAAGGGTTGAATTGTTCATCTAATCCCAAAAACATTTACAGTATATCTTTTCCCTATAGTGAAAAAACCTACCGACTAAAAAAAAAATTTTTAAAACCAAAGTTTTCCCGGGTTCAATTCCCGTGTCCAGGGGTAATTTTTTTTCATAAATTATATGTATTAAAATGGGGAAAAAGAAAAATTTTCTATAAAGGAGGAGCAGTTTTCACACGGGGTTAGGAAAAGCCCCCCGCGCCCAAATGTCCAAATTTTGTATAAATCTCTCTCTCGTGAAGGGAGAATTTGCTGTTAAACTATGTCGCGTGGTCAAAAGGTCAAGACGTCTAAGAATCACTTGGCCGCGAGGCTTTGCATGTCGTCTGCCCCCCCCCCCCCCCCCCCATTTTATGTATACTGTTCCCAACCACTTTGGGATAAAAGCAAGAACACCAAGTGAAAGCTTTCTCGCCATTGTATTTATTTTCATATGTGCAATGATGAGTAAAGTTTCAAAGACGTTTAAAATTTTAATTAAAATTTTAAAAGTTATTTTGAGTATACCACCCCACCCTCAAAAAATATTTTTTCAGTAAAGTTTAAATCAACATAAAAAAAAAAGTAAAATGGTATAGTATTGCAATAGTAGACAAAATAATAATTTCCAATTTTCCTAAATTCATAGCACCAAATTAATTTAATTATGGATAGATAATCAAATACCGTCAAATGGATTTGCTTGATACAGAAAACACCATATTTGTCGAATACTCGTAATTTTAAAAACCCTAAATCGTGTAAAATCCTGTTGTATTTTTAAAACAATAGGACAGTTTTGTACTATAAAAAATATTATCAATAAAAAAAATTGACGTGTCAATTTTACCTGCTAGAAACATTTGAACGCCTGTTATATTGAACACATATTTAAAAGATTGTGACAGGCACACTATTTCAGTTAGGCCTTTGTTTGATAGATAGTAATAGAGGGACTTTGATGAACTTTTTTTGTATAATAGACCATATCATAGACTTTGGTTAAAATGAATTCAAGCAGAGTAAAAAAAAAGCAACTACCAGATTTTCAAAAGGTTTTTTAAAACTGATTAAGTACAGGGCCCATTATTCGTCCCGCGCCTTTCCTCGCCCGGGTTCTCGCTGAAGTACGCAAGCATGGCGGAAGCCAGTGTTAAACCTCACCAATAACGCATTGCGAGTCTTAATGATCTTGGATATGTTTTTTGTTTTGTGTGAGTTATTTTTATTTCTTTTTTTGTAAACGTTCGAGTAATTATTTTGTCCACATTTCCAAGGCCATATCTGTTGCAAAAGGAATGAAATAAATCAATATATATCTGTATATATAGCCGTGATGTCTATTTTTACAATGCGTAGGACAGGACCAGAAACAATGCATGTTTTTGAGATTCATGTCGCCTTAATGTTTGTGTACACTGGCCCTGATTCGTCCCCTAGGTGAGCCCCAAATTTCGTCCCTGGGATGAAATTTAGAACTTTGCCCATTGGTATAGTATTTTTTTATTGGTGTGTTTCTATATGGGGAAACGTAAGCAGTGGAAACAAGGAATCTATGATAGAAGCCATAAAAGCTGTAAGGGAAAAAAAAGATGGGACACAAAACTGCCGTAAAAGCGCTTAACATCCCAAGAACAACCTTGAAGGACTATGTAAAGTTGGTGTTCAAGCTGAAGAATGTGTGAAAAGAAAATAGGAAGAAAAACTACTTTAACTGAGTAGGTTGAAAAATGCTGTTCGATTATTTATGGAAATGCAAAGGAACTTTTAAATGGAATGACTCTGACAGAGCAAAAGAGACTGGCTTTCCAGTTAACTATCAGGAGCAATCTTTCTCACCCCTTTTCTACATAGAAAGGACGGACTGGCCTAAAATGGCAGCGTCTTTTCTTGAAAAGACACCCACATGTTTCTGTTTTAAAAAAAAAAAAGAAAAAAAAAAAGATTTTACACAATCTGGCTTTTGCGAACGGGAAAAGCAAAACCCTCACTTCAGTTTGTTGATTTTCTGCAAAAAAGGGGATTCGTTCCCCCATTTTAAATTTTTCCTTTAAAGCAGTGGGAAAGGGGCCCCCATTCTAACCCCCTTTTTGGGTTTTGATAGGTGGTGTCTCTGAAAGTGGGTGGGATCGTTTGGGCCCCCCCTTTTTTTCCCGGTGGCTGGGAAAAATTTTATTGGGCAAAGTTTAGGGCCCAAATAAAGAAAACCCATTGGGTTTTTGTCGTAGTTGGGCCCCTTTTTCACACACTCACAAATCCTTTAGAAAATGGGGAAACCCGAGGAAAAATTTTGGTTTTTCTAAAAATTTTTTTGCTTGCCTTTCCCCACTTAAAGCCAAGATGCCAACCCCTGAAAATGTTTTCATGGGTTTTTTTCTTTAAAACCTAAATATGAAAAACCTTTTGGGAAATTTTTGGCCCCCTAAAATAATCCGAACCATATTGTCAGGGAAAACTTTAGGTTTTCTTTCAATGTTTAGGAAAGGCTATATGCAAGCTGCCCAAACCCCGGAAACAGCAATTTAAGGATTCAGGGGGGGGGAAAACAGGCCTCTATCCTTTCAATCCCGATATTTTCCATTTAAACCGGGAAATTTTTTGTTCAGTCAACTGGGAATCAAACCGTCCCTGGGGGGAGTTTCTCGTCCAGAGCATCCTTCAAAAATTTAGAGCTCCATGACACAGGACGTACATTTGTTTGGTCCTTTTTAAAACCCTTGGGGTTGTCTTTGTCAACAAATGAAATCAACACCAGCTTTTTTTCCTTTTAACATGGTTTGGGTGCCTTCATCCCAGAAAATATCTCCCAAAGGGCCCTTTTGAGAAGTTCAAGCAATTCTGCCCCTTAACCCAAACAGACGCCGGTTTAAAAAGGTTTTTTGTGACAGGAAACCCCCCCCCAAAGAAAAAATTTTTATGAGATACAGAGGAAAAAAAAGCAAGGGGGAAAAAAAATGTTGAAGAACAACCCCCAAAAAAGTTTTTCGAAAGAAACTTCCCTTTGCTTCCTCTTTTTCCAAACCCTTTTTTACTAAGACATTGGATCCTAAAATAAAAACCCCCGGGAAAATTTAAAAAAGTCCTCTTTTAGCTATTTAAAAAATCCAAAAAAACCCCCACCGCAAAATTAGTATCAGCTCCTGGAAAAAAAAATTTTCATCGTCTACAAAAACTTTTTTCGTCAAATTCCCAACCCTCCACATCAGATACTCAAAAAAGAAGTCCGGGCCTCGCCAAAAGAACGAAAGGAAAAACCATTTTCCCTTTATACTTCAAAAGGGGGGTTCTTTTATGATTAGACCGGGGGAAAAAATTTATGTGTTAACAAAACAATGGGGGATAGTGATGGCTATGTCGATTTTTCAATTTTGTGGGGGGGAAACCCCTTTTTTTTGGTGACAAATGTGGCGAGAAAAGGGTCTATGCGGGAAGTGTACCAATTTGTGCCACGAAACCCGTACACTTCTTGTTTAAATTTAAAAAAACAGCTTTCTCAACAGCTGTTTGAATATGAGAAAAATTTTTTTTTTCTAATAAGATGTTTAAACTTGTTTTTTAAAGCGATTTTTTTTTTGGGAAAAGAATCAATTTCTTTTTATTTTTTTTCTCTTTTCCTTTGTTTTTTTTTAATTTTTTTTTAGTTTAAAAAATTAAATTTTTGCATTTCCGAATTGTTTTTACCCTGCTGTTTTTTGTGCATAATTTTAAAAAGAAACAAAGGGGGCGGAAAAACAGGGGCCCCTTTTTTTGAAAAAATTGGAAAGTTTTTTTTTTGAAAATTTTTGCTTTTAAAAATTCTTTTTTTTTTTTCAGTTGTTTCTTTTTTCACCAAATGAAAACCCTTTGAATAAAATGTTTTTTTTTTAAATTTTCCCAACTGCATTAGTTTCAGATGTTTTACTTTAAAGATCAAATCATAATTAAAAAACAGAAAAAAAATGGGGACGAATGGGTGGGGCCCCTTTCCTTTTTCTTTTTTACTTTTTTAAAAATTGTAAATTGAAAAAATTTTTTCCCTAAAGACTTAAGTAAATTAAAAAAACTTCTTGGGGGGGTTTTATTTTAAGTTTTTTTTAAAATTATAAAATTCACCTTTTAAGCTAATATACAAGTTTTTTCTCCCTTTCATGTCAATCCTTAATCCAAGTTTAAACCCGCAAATGCAATGATGGTTTTAAAATTCAAAAATGTCACTATTGGGTTTTCTGTGGGCCTTTTGGAGGTTTTTGAATGATATCTTAAACTTCCCAAAATCTTTACGGTCCTCAATATCTGGCCAAATAAAAACCCCCGAGAGTAAAACTAAAAGGTAAATTTAACTTTTGGGAAACCCAAATTGGGGAAATTTTTTCTCTCACCTGTCCAACAAAATGTTTCTTATTTTTATTTAATAAATATTGAAAAATTTTCCCAAAAAAGTTAATTTTAATGATAAAAAAACCCGGCCTTTTGGGGGAGGGTAACCAATAGAAACAAACCAAAAAATGGTTCTACAAAGGGCGACATATCGGAGTCAAAAGCTAAAATGGAAAAAAGGGAAAGGAATTTTGTTTTTTTTTACTTTGATTTTTTTTTCTTACCAACCCTGTGGAAGGTACCAAATAGTTGTGGCGTTTTTTTGAAATTTTTTGTACTCTTCCCAAAAATAGTACTGCTTCCAAAATTTTTTTCAAATAAATTTGTCCTTTTTTATGCCCTTTTCTTTTGTACCCTTGCGCAGTTACTTACTTAACATTGTTATTAAAACTTTTCCATTGTATAAAGGGGTTGGCCGGTAAGATCATTTTGTCAGGTGTTTTTGGGATGAGGGGCTAGGGGGGGAAACCCCCATAGTTATGCCTCTTGGTTTTCAATTTTGGGGTTTTCCAGCTGTTTGCGGTAAGAAATTTTATTCAAAAAAGTTCTCTAAAAAAGGTTTTAATACCATTGCAAGAAACCCAAATTTTATTTTGATTTTGCTTTGGTTTTTTAAAAGGCATCATTGTTTTTTTTATAAAAATTTTGGGGGGAAAACTATTTGGAAGAAAAATGGTATTCCTCATAAACCCCCCCTAAGAATTTAACCCCAAGTTTTTTTAAGGGGGTCATACAAGCAAAAAAAGGGTTTGTTTAAGTGAGTGTATTTTTCAGGTAATTCACAAATTTTGATTTTTTTTCCTCACACTTTTTTAACACATGCCGGAAATAAGGGAGGAAAAATTTTCAAAAATTTCCCCCCCTTTTGGCAAAAATGCATTGCAAAAAAAATATTATAAAAACTTTTTTTTCACAACAAACCGTGGTTTGTGGAAAGTTAAGAATGTACAAAAATGATAAAAAGGGTGCTTTTTATTGACAAAAAAAAAACTGTAACACATTTTTTCGGGGAGAAGTAAACCCATACTTTTTTTTTAATATACATTAACGGTAGCATGCCCAAAAAAGGGAGGGGGGGAGGAGGTTTTTTTTATATTTTTCAAATTTTGACAGTTTGGGAAAAACAATTTCTATAATACCCAATTTTCATCGTGTTTTTGGGGCCCCCTTTTCTTTTGAATTCTTAAATTTTTCTGTTTTCAAGGATTAAGTTTGAAACACCTTTAAACTTAGGGGTTTTTTTGGATATCTGTTGATTTTTTTTTTTTTTTTTTTTCATCGCAACCTTTTATAAGTTATTTGGTTTTTTTAAAATTGGAAGAAGGTTTCTATTTTGTGTGAAGTTCTAGAAAACTAAAAACCCCCCGTCAATTTTCTAAAGAAATTTTAAATGGAAAAATTGATTAAGACATATAAAATTATAAAAAAGTGCATTTTTAAATAAAACTGTAAATTTTTGTTTTAGAAAGTTCAAATGGTTTTTTTTAATTTAAAAGATTTTCAATTTAAGTACATTTTTTTTTAAGTTTCCCAACAAAAGATATTTCTTTTTTCATCATTGAGATTACTATAATTTTGTCCAGACTTTCCTTTCCAATTTCAACCCATATAAGAAGAGAAGAACTGAATTAAATTTTTTAAAATTTTATTTTTCTCAGATTTAAATATAAAAATTAAAAATAATTACTGATTATTTTAAAACAGCTATTTTTTACCCCTTTTAGCCCTATTTTAAATTAACATGTTTTTTTTATTTCAATTATATATATTTTTTAAATTTCCTAAAATTATAATCTCAGTAAATGTTTCTTTGTGGACAACTTTGTTTTTATTTTTTTTTAGGCCCATATTTGACAATAGAAAAATTTTTCTATTCAGGGGGACGACATTAGATTTATGGATTACCTTTTGAAAATGTAACTTAACCCGACTCCTCGGGGGAGGAACACTAAAAAGGGTTTGCATTTGAATTTTCATTAATATTTTCCCAAAATAGGTTTACAAATGCCCTTTTACGTAGGGGAATTTTACTTTAAAAGGCCTTTTTCCCCACATAAATCTATTAAATAGAGGATATTGGTAGAAAAAAAAACCTTTAGAAGTAATTCCTCCGTGAATGGAATATATCTTTATTTTTCGTTTCTTCATACAGTGTTTTATTATTTTATTTCTGTTATTACCTATGTATGTTTATCTTAGCATTGTCCTGCTTTGTTCCCCCGTAACCAAAAGTAAGGTCCAATCAACTTGTCCAAACAACATTGTTGAAGTCAGGCTAGGTCAAAGTTCTATCTATTTACCAGGTCCTTCTCGCACCCTAAAGTCCCAGAATGTTTTAAGAGCTCCTTTACCGACTGACCCGATTTTTTTTTTCACGCCGGGGAAAAATTCATAGTAACATTAATTCACAAAAAATCACTATAAGCCCCAGCCACAAGCCACCATTTCTAGTTGGAAAAATTTTTAGTAAAATTAGCTCATTTATTTTATTCTTTTTACATTATTATTTTAGTAGAACATTTTTTTTGGCCCCCCTTTTTATTTTTTTTTTAAAATTAAAGATATAGTAATCTTAAGAGTTTTTAGAAATGTATATTTTAAGATGAGAGAAATCTAGAGGGGCACCCGTACCACTATCTGTTTCTTTACGTTTTTGGTATTCCTTTTTAACCTTACGAGTTTTTATAAAAAGTCTTGTGACTAATTTTGTGATTAAACCAAACCGTCTACAGGACAATTCGTCAACATAGTGCTTTGCCTAGTAGTTAATAGTTAATCACCCGTTTTTAATTACTGTTTGTAATTGTGTTCTAAAAAGGAATTTTACATAAGGTGCAAACAACACGATCTTCCTTATATTTTAGAGGTTATACAAGTTAAGTTTTCATACAAAATTCGGTTTAAAAATTTGCTAAATAACCCTTTTAAGTAATCCGATTCCTTTTTTAAAAAAATTGTTGAAATTATAACCGGGTTTTTTTAATCAATCAAATTATTATTTTTATAAAAATTTGTGATTTCCTCACTAAAAACTAAAAACCTTTAAATTTTCAGATCGCCTTCAGCGCTCAAAAAGGGCAAAAGGGCAAACAGCGCCAAAATGTTCCTAGAAAACCGCTTCCTGGGCCTACAAAAAAATTTTAAAAATCAGAAATATTAGAATTAACCTTCTAATACTAGTAAAAATTCCGGGGTTAGAACCATCAGACCAGTAATATTCATAAATCCATTTTTTTAAGCAACAATTAACTTTATTATTTTTACCCAAAAGGGATAGATGAACAAAACGGGAAAGTAAAATTTTTTATTGAAATATTTGAAAATATAAAAAATCATCTTTTTACACAAAATAACCTGATCGGTAAGTAATAAAAAATGAATATTTTGTAGAAAATATTAATTTTTTTTATTTAATTTTTTTTTTCTATAAAGGGGAAGAAAATATTTTAATTGTTTTAATTGAAAAAAAAATAAAAAAAATGGATAAAAACGCATGGTTTGGGAATTTTTGATATTTTTTTTAAGACAATAAACCCCCAAAAAGGGTTGCGCCCTCTCCAAAACAACCCGCAATAACGGGGCGCCGGGGGAAGAAAGGGGGTTTACTCCCGTTGGGGGGACTAAAATTTTTTACCTAAATTGTTCCACTCTTAAAAAACCCAAATTTGGACATTTTTTTTAACAACTTTAGACCCAAACCTTAGGATTTCCCTACGGTACCCGAATGGTGAAGATCGGCTTTTAAAATTAAATACAACTATAAGGGGTGCGAAACCAAAGCCCAAACGTAACACAGTTTTTGAACCAAAAGAAACAACCCCCAAAACACTACTTTCGCAAGAAATTTTAAACCATTTAAAGTACAAATTTCACGAAAACGGGGGGGGAAATAAGCTTTCAACATGCGTGAAAACGGCAAGAGTTCACGGGAACTACACCCCAAAAAACTTCACATAAAATCCCCCAATTAATAGAAACAACAAGCCTACATCAAAATCACAAAATTTTTAGGTAAACCTTAACTCCACCACAGAAAAACTTTCCATTATTTCGGGGCATGCCGCAACCAACTCCTTCAATTCGTGCACACATATTCAGTTTTCCCCTCCTCCCGGGGGGTAGCCACCTTTGAACCAATTTAATGGTTTTTGGGTATATCTTTGGATGTTTGGGATTTTGACATTGATTTTGGGGAAAGTTCAACACTCTTAAAAATAAAATTTATAACCCAACACCAGTCTGAAAATTTACGCACCTTTAATGAATTTTGTTTCCCGGCACGGGGGGGGCTCGTTCATCCTCATAATAACACATATACTTTTAAAAAACAATTCCTTTTAAATTTTCGGGTTTAAAAGGGGGTTGGCGGCCGAACACATAGCTTAACCAGAACCTTTCCCCCCCCCCCCCCACACCAAACCACCCTTTTCCACCCCAAAATGAAAAAACTTTTTGATAATACATCACCATTTCCCGGAAGTTCCCCCCCCCCCCCCCCCCCCCTTGTAAAAATTCAAGTTTTTTATGCAAAATTTGTTTTGTTTTTTTCCGATTGTTTCCGAAAATTTTCGTTTTTTCCATTTTTTACCCACAAATAATATTTTACACTAAGGGGGTTTTAAATCCGTAAAAAATAACAATAAAAATTAATATAAAAACTTTTAGAGTTTTTTTTTAAACGATACGATTTAAAATATTTTTAAAAATTTCTTTTTAAGGGAAATTTGTTTCCCATTAAAAAAGTACATTTCATTTTTTTCATTTAATTGGGAAAATAAAAAAAAGTTTTACATTATTTTAAAAATGGTTTGTATTTTTTAAAACCCAGAACAAACCTTTAATTTTAGTTTACGAGTAACTATCGCCATTTAAAAGTTTTTTATTTTAAAAACTAACTTTTTTGACATATCTTTAAAATTTAAACCCGTTTTTGTTTTCTTTAGTTTTTCTAAAAAACCCCTCAAGACTTTATGCAAATGTAGAAAAAAAATATCTTTATTCAAAAAATTTAAAAGGGATCAGGTCTCGGCTTAACCTTTTTTCCCGGTCCCAGCGCAGATTTACTTTTCCCCAAAATTCCTTCACCTCGACAAATTTTTTAATTACAATTTGGGGAATGGGGGGAATCCACCTCCACCTTTGGGTTTCCACTTAAATTTGGGTTCCTCCTTCTTTCCACAATCACCCACCATTACTTATTTTAGTACGAAAACCCCAAGGGGTGAAACCTGCAAAAAATAATAAAAATTAATTTTGGGTCAAACAAAACACGAAAAAAAATTTAACCTTGTTTCCAACGGAAACCCAGCTAAATAAACAACTTTAAAAATGCAAATATTTTTTGGGGGAAATTTAATTGGGTACAAATAAGTTTTTTTTTTTCCACAGAATTAACAAAAAAAAAATAAACAAAAAAAGGCTTTTTTAAAGAGGGAATAATAAATTTGCCCCCAAAACCCCTTTTCATTTAACTTTTGAAATTTCACCTACGCACTTTCCCTTAGCAAAAATATATAATTAAAATAAATAAGGGAACAAATTAAAATTTTGGGGGGAACAATCTAAATAACTAAAACAAAATGAAAAAAATTTCTTAAAATATTAATTATTTATAAAGAAGTCTTGTTGGGTTTTAACGGAAAAAAATAACTTACCAATTAATTTTTGTTACAAAAACAAAATGTAACAAACGGAATTTTTGCGGAACAATCCTAAAAAAAAAAGAACAAACGATTCGATCAAAAAACTTGAATTTTTACAAGTGGGGGGGAAATAATCCCCCCCCCCCCCCAATGTAAAAAAAATTTTTGGGCTAAAATAAAAAACGAAAAATTTTTGGGACAATCCAACAAACGTTGCAATCTAAAACGAATTTTTTAAAAATTGGGGGGGTACCGGAATTTACCCCCCACGATAAAAAAAAATTCACAATTTACCCCATTTTTGGGAAAATCGGAACAAAAAAACTTTTTTCGGGAAAAAATGAAAACAAACATTCGATCAAAAATTAACTTTACAAGGGGGGGGGCTCCCAAAAATTCCCCCCCCCCCCCAAAGGGAAAAATTTTTGGGGCCTCAAAACGAAAAAACAAAATGTTTCAAAAAACCAACAAACAAAAACAAACATTGCAACAAAAAATTACGGACGTTGTTATTAAGATTGTTTACAAACCCAAAAATTTGCAAACATACTTTTAAAAAAAACAAACAAGTTTCTACTTTTTAATCGAGTACTCGTTAATGAACTTTTTTAAAATTCCTCTTTATAGCATCTTCACTTAACTGCCGGGGGGATCCTTGTTAAGATTCAATCTCCAAAATACACGGATTTAACCCACGGATCGGAGGTTTTTCCCTTTTACTATTAATCGGTCACAAATCCTTTTTAAAAAACCCACAACCGTTTCCACTTTTTTTTAAAAATTATTGTGGGGCGTGATACCCAAAAATTTTAGGATTTAAACATTTAAATTTTTTTTTTTAATTTTAAAAATATTTAAATAAATAATTTTAACTTTTTAGGGGGGCATTAGACGCACTCAATTTTAATGAAATCAAGCCCATTTCGAATTTTAATATACACTAAAAATTATATACTCTCTTTCTACAATATAAATTAAATAGAAAATATTCTAAAATGAAAAAAAATACTACAATTTTTTCAATTTATTTTAAAAAAAAATAACAATTTTACAATTTTTTATTGTTTTCCATAAAAATACAAAAATCGTCAAACAAGACAATATCAAAAATGGGGTAGGGTCGGGGGGTCTACAAACATTTTAGGCGACGTATTTTTTAGAACAAGATACTTTTTGGGGGGGTTTTAAAACTGGCTTATATATTTTTCAAGATTTTAAGAGGTTTTTAAACGTCCTAACATAATCTAAAAGTTTTTTTTTTCACTCAACACAAACCACACCCGAAAAATTTTTTCACCACAAAGAAAATCGTCCTGCGGGCCAAATTTTCAACGTCCCCC
>JBCFYV010003823.1:0-26257 GCA_039000515.1 Timema cristinae
AAAGAGAGTACAAAAATTAAATCTAAGAATCAAACCAGGCCCAATCATGATAGAACATGCGACCCAATTGGTTAAAACACTACCCCACTCAAATATAGGCATTACTTGTAAACCCAATTAGGCCTGAATCTGCGGCCTCACATATAACAATGAACAATCCCGCCCTGGCGCAGCTAAACCGAAAAAGGCACCTATGGTCCACTAAGAACTTGCCGTGGGATTAACATCCAACGTGCGCCTGTCCATATAATGACCAGTCTCTGGTGCGCGAAGGCGCTCTAATCACCGCAAGTGTATAAGTACCAGTTGCTTTTTCCTAATAAGGGAGAGTCACTCTCAGCCTATCATATATAACAAGTCATACAACGATATCATAACCGCATTCTCAGAATAGACACGTAATATACCTCATCTCTTATCGTCTAAATGATTAATATATACTAACATCCTGCGAGGACATTGACTAAACCTAACAGTTTGAGTTTTAAACATACGTTCTTTTCATTATTCGCTACTTCTTGAACGGGCTAAAGCATTTTAGCCCGATACGTTATTAAATATACACGAATTCACGCTGTATTATATCACACATAATATCATGTTTGTTAGTTTGCCTGCAACATATTTTTGTTTTAACTTAAGGCTAGTGTTCTCTGTATCTATTTTTTTTGTTAACGCCATATTTTTATCTTTATCTTTTATAAAGTTATTTTAAATCCATTCAAATTAATATGGTTACGTAATATACACTTCACGTTATTTTTTTTTTTCTTTGAAGTAAAAATAAATAGAAAAGAAGGAATATACACCAACAATTCAAGTCGAGTTAATAGCATCATAATGAAGCACTAAATAGAGCACAAACCGATTTAGAAAAAAAATATTTTTTTTCAAGCAATTGGCGGCACAACTTTAGTATACGTGGTATTGCAGGCTTTCGTAACAGTGGTCTTTCTATACGAGTGAAATAGTCGGGTCGACACTTCACGTGTTTTCACAAAGATGGTGCGTCTAAAAATTCGCAAACGTACGTCAGTGTATAAATTGTCCGCAGTCTGTGAGCAGATAAAACTCTCGTTTGTGCGAATAAATTTACAACGCGCAACGATACATTTTTCAATAGCAAGTGTGAAATATTAATATTTCGGCGTAGTAAACGTCCCACCAAGTCGACCGGATGTTTTCTAACAAGTCCCTAATCTCGTGGCGAACCTTTTGTTTCTCCGTGAATGCTGGCGAGTCACCGTTAGCGCAGGGGTATCCCATACCACATTACCATTCACCAGTTAGGGTGTCGGAGGCGCGTCTCTACCGAAATTAGTTAAAGTCACAAAATAAGCCCTGTAGCTAGTATGTCTGACGTGGTTGTAATAGGTGTTTCGTTGAGAGAGATATTGATTTACAGAATAATGAATTTAACAAGTTGTTGACGCCATCCATTTTAATTGTCGGCTGCGACCGTTCCCGACCCCCTCACCAGTTGAATACGAAGATATAATTTAATCGAAGAGAGGCCCCGAAAATACTCGCCGTCCCCGGGGCAAAAAAAACTCCAACTGAGCGACCATGTCACCCCCCGGAAGTGATGGTTTGTATTCGACCACATTATTATTTTAATTTACCGTTGAAATGCAATTTTTCGTCGAAAAGATCGAGTTCAGTTTTTGAACACTCCATAATTAATCGAAAATATCTTTTATATCTCTCTTGTTTCCCATCTTGGTCTGCGCCCTCCTTCGAATGAAGTCGTTACGTTTTTTTTACCCTTTTTAAGCCACGTCCCTCGACCGCCTGAGTGACTGCGCTTTTAACTATATCACCGCGAATTTTTGACCGGGTTTCGCGTGTCCCGCTATGTCGGGCCAAAATATGTGCGAACCTGTTTGTAACTCTTGTTCCCACCGCTTTTCGCCCCCCTCATAAACAACGGTTTGACAAATCGTAGATAATACTCCTCAAAACGCGCCGAGAACACTCCGCCGTTGCATTTTATAACTTGCGTGAAAGACCGGTAGACCGATTTTTTCTCCTCCTCCCTCCATTGTTAAGACTAAGTCCAATTACTGACGTCACGTATCCTTATCTAGTTTTCCTCTCTCTAAAAAGTAAAACCGCTACGGTGCACGGGACCCGATTGAAAATTCACCGGTACGTTCGCCAAACTTTGTGTATAAGCTGAGCTTATAGAGTCAAAATTTCATTTCTCTTACGGGAAAATAGAATATAGGGAAAGAACAACGTGATGCGCAGGTAGGCGGATGGGTGAACTGTAAGGAAAATTCTAATCCATCTTACATAAGAAGACGCCTAGCAAGCAACTGCCGGTCCTATAATGTCAGTGTAATGCACAAAGACGGGTTCCGTTTCGATTGAACAAGACCGAAGTTAACGATTGAGGGGTCGCAAAAACAACCCCTTAAATCCCGCCATTATAATCCCCTCATAATTGTATTAACGGCTTAAATGACTCTTAGGTTGGGAAGTCTGTTTCGAATGGATTGTAATTTAGTCTCGATGCTCACATAGAGACGAAACAGGAAATTCTATTTTAAAATTTTTTTTCACCACCGTAAATGATATGTGTTTTTGAAACGTTAGTTATGGGTGACTTGTCGGCGTCCCATGCACCCTTTTGTTTTTTAATCTCAGTCAACATTTTTTGATCGCGAAGAATGTACCATTGAAATTCGGATATTAAAACCTCTAGATCACCTTATCACTTATCGAGCCTCTTAATTTTATTATAAAAGCTCCTTAAAGGAGGTGGAAAAATTGTTAAGGAAATGAAACACGCCCACTTGGGTCACCACGAACGATTTGCCAGTCAATTCTTTAACTTGGATAAAATGTATATCTCGAGAGTTTCAAAACCACGGGAAGGATATCAGCTATCCCACCTCCACCGTCGTGAGTTCTAGTTGTATGTAACATGTGCAATTTGTAGTATATAAGAGAGTGTATTATTCTTCTCGTAATATCGGACCTCTCGAATCTGACGGCAGTGCTACATAAAACTGACTCAAATTTTGTTTAATGTTGAGACGCCAGCCACCCAGCTGTTTGAAAAAGAACTGTCTATCCATTCCACTTGAACAATGATGTTTGAATGCCCTTAATTCACTTAACTGTAACTATTTTTATCTATTTGAAAAATTGTAGGACGAACGCACGGCGAACTAGTCGTAATTGTATTAAAAATGTCCCTCAATGGGCTTCCCGCGATATCCTGTAAACGAATAGACCGGTTGGGAAGTCCTAGGAATTACATTACCTGCTAAATATTTCTCGTGAAAAATTTAGCCCCCCTATCCTTTGTCAAAAATGATTTTTCTATTTACTTATCGCGCATATTTGAATCGCCGCCTTGAACAAAAATATTCCATTTAATTTTTAGCCCACCGCTTTCGAGCAGGCGCAATAATATTATTAAGTACGGGAATTAGGCCTGACCGAATCTCGAGCATATCCTATAGTCTAATGACACTAGCGTTATAATTTGAACTAGCTTGCCCAACAATCGACGTAGTTTGTGGAGTGAGTTGAATGCGGTGAAATATTTCCTACATTTTAGTTTTCCGTGTTGCGAATGAAACAGGCTCCACGACGCCCCCTTTTAATATCTGGATTATGCAAATGAAAAAAGAAACCCCTCTATGTTCCAAAATGTTCTAAATTTAGAATTTAAAAATCCCTAACCTTTCCGACTGAATCGAAAGGGGGTGTCGACCTTTCTAAAAATCTGTTTTAATACCCCGCGTGATGTCATGCGCCCGGTTTGTTTTAATCGGATAGACCAACGCAATAATTTGAAAAAATCATCAATAATGTTTAGACATATAGGTTGACGCCCTCGGTTGTACTTATATTAAAGCTCTCATATCTACTAGATCAATCTCCACACATCGTCATATTAGCGACTCTGTATCTGGTTACCTGGGATACCATTTTCTTAAACCACTGAAGCGTGTACAGCATCCTGCCCGTATATTTTCAACCATTCGTCTACATTTATTTTATCAACCGACTATTACTTTTTAAGATTGTTGGCGCTCGATAACGCCGAAGGTCGCGGGAGATATTGTTATATAATTTATTTGTGAAACGTTTCGCTCTAGCAAGAGTGTTCCAGCGTGTCCCTGGCGGGAACAGTTTAGGAATGATGTTATATTTCAGATCATCTCCTGGCCTTTAATATTTCGCGTCGGGATCAAGTTTTGTCGATGAGCGCTCGAGGCATTAGTATGTCTTTATATTTTTTTAAATCACTCTCTGTAATTATAATCTTTATTGTTACGTTTCTTTTGTCAACAACGTCCCACAAGTCCTTGCGTGCCTTTAAATTGTGTATAACCGCAGGTATATATCGTTATCGTCAACGGTTAACCTCGAATTGCCTATTTTAAAAGAATCCCCCTCTTTTCTAATTCGCAAATACAGGTCCAGTAGACAACTGTCCGGTGGACGTAAGGTGATAAATATTTTCCCTATTATTACGAATAATTTGGAGGAACCAGGTTTCATATCATCATATTCTATCTCGGACAAAAAACACTCCCCTTCCATCCACCCACCAATGAGGCGAGTCTACAACACTAAAAGGAACTGCTTTGATAAGTGGTCTCGTCTGAAATGAATCGTGGAGTGGAACCGTCCACTGTCTCCTAGGTCGTTTTCTTTTTTCGCTTGCAAGATCAACCGGTCTACGTTTATATGTGGGGCCCACGATGGTATTTTAATTGTTGTTTCGCTCTCCTCACCTGTTTTGTTAAATACGCTGAAGATGTTTCTTAAAACTGGCCAATCTTAGAAATAATCGTCCATTTTTTTTTCCTAAGATTACATGAATTATTATCAACTGTACAAAATCGGTGGAGGCGCGTTGTCATCCGCGATAATTGTGAAATAGTTATGCTGGCTGGACTAAAGCATCTGGTTTAAGTTTTAGACATATTATTATTATTAACCCAATGCGCCTACGAGAGCTGAACGAATAGCGGGTAGTTATGATCTCAAAAGCGCCCGATTGAACTGCGATAGTTCTTTCTCTCTTCAACGAAACACCGCTGCGAGCCAATTTACGCATAACATTTTTACTTTATTAATTCACTTATCACTTTACTAATTTATTAATATATTGTTTAATGTGTTTAAAGCAACATTCCCGAGTGGTTGTTATAACAATCCGGGTCGACGACTTTAAGAATAGCTTTTGCGCAATTTATGACTGGCCGTTTTCAACACAGACAGTACGTGTCTATTTTTCCTTGACTATTTCATCTAGTTTTGTCTAGCGGGGACAAACACTTTGCAAATTAGTGTCAAATATGTCCGTTTCGAAGCGCAAGAGCTTTCTTCGCGTTTCTGGAACTCAATCAAATAGTAAATACCCGTGATCGATTTCCGGTGCTTCCTAAAGATCTTAGTATTTCGGACGGATTATCCATAAACTGTCTAGACCAGATAGTTTATCTGTGTTTTTGATCACGCGGGGTTTTTAAACACCATACCACAAGTATTTAGCCGTTGAGTGATATGTCACGTGACTTACTCCCCTATGGAAAAGATTTTGTGTGATCAGGAATAACCGATAGGTTCTATGATGACTGCCCTTGGTGAAGAAAGTTCAATCACTTTTTTAAGAAATAAACCTCGTTCCATTAAAATCGTCCAGTACGAGAGTTGAGGCCCCGCCGGCCTTAAAATTGAAATTGTCCGGTACACCTTTGGTGTAGTGTGACGTGACAAAATAATCGCGGAGGGATAGAATTTCTCTCCAAACCACCATAGAATTCTATACAAATTTATCCACCAACTGCACACCTGTTTAAATTTAACAGAAATTTTCTACAAAAAAGTTGATTTACCGCAATTAGCGGTCCCGCCTAATATCAGTTTGAAAAAAAAAAATACGATTATCACATTTATATAGTGGTGGTCAATAACATTTTTTTATGGACCGAAAAAATATATCATAAAAATGATGGTAGACACCCATAGTCTAGCATATCATAACAAGTGTTGATATTATTTTTATCCACATTCTCTTTTCTTTCCTTTACATAAAATTATATTAGAGACGAGACGAGTGCCAATTAAAATTATCAGATTTCATCGTCAGAGGCAATCACAAAGTCATACCGCGCCGGTAAATATGTAAAGGAAGCATAATCAATAAACTATTTTTTTATCTACAATTTCCGTCACCTTACATAAATTATAGTAGAGGAGGCAAGAGAGAGGTGGCCAAAATATTCCAACAAGTTTTTTTTAAAATATGTTATTCGCTTAAACTATTCCCCGGTGGTGTCGTGGTGGTGTGGTGGGGGTCCAACAAAACCAATCCGCTGAGAAATTTTTGACATTAGCCAGGTGCAAATCGATTTAATTTTTTATTCCTGTGACCAAAACATTTAGTCGATGATCTATTTGAGATCCTATCCTTCAGGAGGGACAGCCCCAGTCCATCAAGTCCGATGACAAGATGATTTTTTTCAAGATTCTCCATTACAAATTTCCTCTTCTCTCCCCCTATCACATAAATTTATTGTAACACGAGCGAGTGGCCATTTAAAAAAAGGGATTTAAATATATCGGCGCTCGTAACACCGTCGCCCCAATGGAAGACCGTGGGTGATTGTACTGAGCCAATCGCACTGTTTTTGAACATGGCGGTGTAATTTGGATAAACAATAGAGGACCTTTAAAAAAAGTCCAGTGGTGAGTCACCCTTTCACACAAGACATACACAGACATTCTTTTAAAATTAAATGTAATTGTTCTCCGTCTTTGAATCTTGCACGACCTACAATTAGGTTTGTACATGTCGGTGTTGTGTGTGAGTTGATCCAAACCTGTAAAGGAAAAAAACCATTAACAGTCACAGTGTGAGTGCGGAGACAACTGAGGAAAAAGAAATTAACAGGTCCCCATTCACGTACATAAATTAACACGATGAGTCATACATTGATGAACATTTTCTTTATCGACCGGCGGGACGCATCATCTGCGTTACGCCCCTTTTAATAATGTTCCAAAACAATATATATAATCTTATCAATTCGTGCTCGCAGAGGAGATAGTAAGTTCCAAGCGCGCGATTAATATCACTAGAAGACGCGTATGTTTTTAAAAATTCTATAGAAATATTCAACTCCGGGCAGACAACAGACACAAATCCTGCATTCTCCGAGTACGTGGAGGATGGACGCGTTTGATTTGATACATTATACAAAATTACAATTATCCCGACACAATCTTTTATAAGTGAGTGCACTCGATCCAAACCCTCCCTACCCACCTCAGCGAGTGTTTGATAGCGAATCATGTGTTCAACTCTAGGTTAAAATCAAGTTTTTCAGCGCATATTAGTTGAGCAAGTTTTATCACACCTTTTAATTGAGTGAAAACAGTGTCGCCGTGATTAATTAGTAATACTCAAATATTACCACTAGTCTTCGGTCTATAACGCCGGCCAAAACATCTATGCCGTTGTGAAGACCATACTTAGAGAAAAAAATTATCCCCCGTGGGGTGGGGAAAAAAAGATATTCTAGCTACCGACGATCCCGCCGGTAATATAATAGAAATAAATTACTTAACAAAACGCCTGCACGAGGGCCTGTATACCGCAAATGTAGGGACTTTCCAAGACTAGACCTGCAACATTGGTTGTGGATGGCTCTAACCGGTGGATAAGGGTTTACTATATAAACTTTCTTTGATCTTTAACGAGGATCGCCCACTGGAATCAGATAGAGGGATAGAAACAAATGTATACTTAAATGCTAATTACAATTAGATATGTCAGCGCCTAGTTATTCGATTGATCATTAGTCGTCTATGTCATGCAATATATATTTGAGACAAACACTGAATAGTTTCTATACCACGTGTTTAACCAGTACACAAATAGGTGGCACCGTCTTGTTGGACAGAATTCGCTAAAGCACCTTGCTTTCACATTTGCTGACAGAAAACCTTTTACACCTTGTGTTTTCTGTGTGTGGTAAATTAACACAAGAAGAGTGGTCTGATGTCTATGTTTTAGTAAGAAAAAATTGTGTCATCATTAAATTCTACGTATAATATCAAAAGGAATTTGTGTCGTTTTACAATGTTTAAAAGGGAACAAGTACAGAACAACGATTCCATTTTTGTAATATATGATAATGTCCGGCCGATATTTCTACATTTGCATTTGTCGTAATCGACCACATTCAGACGAAAATTCCAGGATATCAAGCCTTCAGTCACAAGAAAGCAGAAAGAGAGAAAAAAATGTGAATCAACTATACCGGTATGTTACGGACGAGTGTTTATTTAATCTCCTACTTTTATGAATACATATATTATAATTTTTCTCGTTCCAACTGCAGAGACGACGATGGCGCCTCTTTTCTTTAACATTTTTGCGGGCGGTTAGTCACGTGTACGGGTCACACATGTCTTTCAAAATCAATGTCCTTTAATAGATATGTTGAAGTTTACCAATCATTTTGAGTTTTCATAAGTTTAGTATATATCCCGCTACTTTATGTGACGACCTGTAATTCATTCATCTCCGGGGACAGAACACATTTGGTAGAATAATTTTTGGTCCAACCCGTGAAACAAACTCTGTAAAGTAGGCGCTCTAATAGTAGGGCCGGTCAGCTCGTTTTGTCATTCACCCTCAACTTGTCGCCCGGTTGGCGGTATCGGTACGGTCTGACGTTCCCTATCACACTATAATAGAGTCTGGTCACATAAAGACAAGAACGCCCAAGTTCCTAAAGAGTATGAATACAATATCATACGGGCACCGGTGGTCACATATGGGACGGCAAATAGGCACGTTGACCTACCGAGGGGGAGGACAGCCTCGTCACGATATGTCCACGAGACGTAAGCAACCTCGTCATTGAGGTGAAAATAATGTTTGCGAGACCTCCTTGTCCCCGTGCTGGTGAGTAGGGAGGAAAAGTCTTTTGGTTGTCCACATATGCAGGAGGTCAAGCGTTTTGTTCTCGTTCAAATGCAAATCGTCCCATAAAGATTTTAAACACAATTTGGCGAGTGCGCGCTTTCCCTGATTTTTTACACAATTTCGTTTTTATCCAGAATTAATTCCTCTATTTTGAAATACTCGACTAACGTAGATGTTCTTTGTCTGTGACTATTTTCACCATCCAGGTATCCAGACGTCTCCTTTTTGATCTTGAGAACTTGTTTAATAAACTCTACAAACATACCCCCTTCTCTGGTCTGGGGATCGAACTGGGTAATTTTAAATTCCCCAAAATTCAGGTGTCCTCAAACATTTAGTAGTCCCATTTTCTAGCGCAAATGGAACCTCGTCACTATCCAAGGTGCCCTGTAATATCCTGTACAGAGTCGTGTTTAAACAATCCCTGGATCATCTCGTTTAGCGCAAGAAGGAGGCATAAACAAAACATTAATTTTGATTTGTGTCTTTAGGGTAGTACGGGTGATACAAAATTCTAGGAGGCAAAACCAGTCATTTAATTACGCCACATTGGCTACCACTTCAACGGGGCAATCTTCCCCGCGACAAAAATAATTATAGGGTACCTAGCATGAAATTTTATAATATTGCATACCCCGAAATATAAACTGCAGACATCAAGATAGCCTCTATTTTCGTCGGGGTATGTCTTGTATTGTAATGTCATTGACTGCACACGAACGTCCACCTACAGTGCGACACGTGGATTGAGTGGGGCGAGTTTGAATAATAGGGTGGATAGGCTTAGATTAAATCTAGTTGTTTGTCTTCAGTCCAGTATTTTGTCCAAGTCACACTCTTTCATATTTGTAAACAGTGTACCCTGCGGCTCTAAATGCTCGATCTTCTCACCAAGGTGCACTCGTTTCGCTCGGTGAGAGTCCTCTTCGTCCCGTTATTAGTCCGCGTCACGGTTTTAAAGACATGTACTACCCCTGTGAAGAAGCATTCCGCAAATCCAAAAATTCTCTCTCGTCCGCTCACAGTAGCCGTCCCACTTTCCTACCCAAAATCTCTATCTTCTCAACTCCTCGTTGAAGCGTGCCGAATATCAGGGTCGGGGTTTCTCCAATAGACTAACCATTTTATTGCTTTCACAGACTGTCTGTCACCGCACCTGTATCCCCCCTTGGGCAAGAAGGCTATCGAATCTGGGGGCTACGAACAGTTTCTAAATAATCTATTGCACTCCGACGAGATTGAGTGATAGATTCTCTAAAAACTCCTATCGCACCTGATATTTTAATAAAAAATAGACCGAAATGTACGACAGCACTTGCGAAATTAACCTTATTCCATCCACACATTAGGCCTTCCAGCTCTGCCTTATTATAAAATAAATACCCCTGCCGCAATTTCAGCGTGCCATACCATAAATCATTTCCGCTCATTCAGGTTTCATATAATCCGCACGATACCGAACATTTCCGGTACCGTGCAACTCACTTATCTAGTTAAATTCTTTTCTGTATTAAAAAAATAGGGGTAAGTTTCCTTATTTACAGTCTAGCCAAACGCTTTCGGATCTTCTCAGTGGCATGGGTTAGAGTAAACATAACTGTCTTTAAATGTATGTGTCCATGTGTCAATGCAGAGTATTTTTTAGTTCCGACCGCGATAATTTTAGGGAGTGCAGATTAAGTTATAGAAATCTATACAGGATAATTATAGTATCGTACCCCATCACAATATCCACTGCAAACAATATTAATTTGTCGATAGCGACAAACGCCTCGTTGTCTCAGGTAGTACGATGAAGCCGTCCTACCGGATATCCCAAAGGATGAGTTGTTTCCGCATTGGTCACCATCCTCGTCCATATTAATCGTTAATCACATTTTACCCAATAGTGCTGTAACGTGAGATAATTAACGTTCGTTGCCAAACCACAATCGTCGTTTTAAGCCATCTTGCGTAGCACTCGAAATCATTAAAAACCATTAGGTAATTATCATCGAGCTGCTTCCGACACAACAACTGCATATAACAACGATGCAGGTTTCTTTATATTCTGTTTGCAACTGTTGCGCAGTAGATTTAAAACATTCGTGATTTCTTCCCTTGTTTTATCACAGGTAATACACACCTTCTAAATAATCACAAACTGTTTTTTTTACGCGAATTTATTCAATTTTATGTGCTAGTGATAACAAGCGCAACCTAAAGAACCTGTTATCAATAACTGCAAAATCACTTGTTTTCGCTTGCATACAAACACGAGGTATGGGCCCATACATTTGGGGCAAGTGTTCATACATGAATGTCCTTGTCACCTCTTTCAAAAACCGGTATTATTTTACATCGTCGCAGAAATACGAAAGCGGAAAATTGCGCCCCATGTTTTAATTACGTTCAAAGTTGATGTGTAACGTCATCTACAGTAGGTTAATGTACCTACGAATAGAATACGCCACCACCCTCATACCACAGAATCCTTGAGCGACGAGAGGGTATTAGACACGCGCAATTATATTCGTCCCCAATACCGTCTGAAACTTTATTCGAGATGTTCGCGCCCCCCCTCCCCCCGCGATAAATCTACGCGAGGTTTTTGCAAGAAGCTCATCTACAATTGTTAAGTTTTCCGCCCCTTAGTGTATACGATTTTATAATTAATATCATTATGATTTTGCTATCGCTATTATGATGGCGTGAACCAACCATTGGTCAATGATTTAACAACGACAATGCCAACGTTTTATGGTGACTCAGATAATCGTTTGAGAAGGCACCTTCGATTTAGTGTGCTCAATAAAACCGTTATCCCCGCGTAAATTTGATATGATTACTGCTTTAAACCTCACACATCGCTAAACCGAAAACTAACTGCATTACCTGAATAACTTTTGTTATAATGTATTCATAAATAGTGTCACATCAATTTGAATCACATCTACGGTTGAAACGCCGACCGGTATTCGAGGATATTCTCCGTGTTCGGATCATGAGTCAATTAAATCGATGTCGCCCGTACCTCTGAGCAAGTATCTATAGACTAGAGAAACACGTCATTAGATAATGCATTGGACTCACGTTTCGAATCAATGATTGTGACACGAACTAAACAGCCTGCCTAAGGTTTTGAACCGATTATAGTTTCGTTCTGATCTCCGTTATTATTGTAATGAGTGCCATTAGTGTTTGTAACACCCTCCCGCATAATCAAAAATGTGTTGCCGTTGTCTGTTAAATATTCGAGGTAGAGGTGTGGCATGTCACAAGATTCGCGGTTATAAATGTTTTTTCGTAAGACACGTATAAAAAAAAGGAAATAACTTTAATAATTAATTGTTAGTTTAAATAATAAATTTTGGAGAAACAACAACAAAAAGTAATTGTTAGAAAAGAGAAACACATAAAAAAATCTTAAAATATTGTTTAAACTATAAATAATTGTTAGAATAAAATAAAAACAATTAATTTTGAAAAAGAGAACAACCGTAAAAAAAATTAATAGTTAGAATAAATTTAGAAAGAAAACACATAAAAATATAAAAACATTAGTTTAACTATTAAATTTTTAGTTTTAATCTATAAATGTGAGAAACAACCGTCAAAAAATTAATTGTTAGTTTAAATATTTAAAATAAACCAAAATATTTAGAAAAGAAATTTCTAAAATACAAAATATAGTTTTAACTACTAAATGTGAACACTAGAGAATAGATGGTAAAATTTATCTACTTTAGAGCAGAAACACGAGCGATAGCGATTCACGTGACAACTGTCTTTTCCCACACGATAAATGATGGCGATGAAATGATAACTTTCTATATAAAATTGCTCTTTTAATAGATCGCAACTCTCCGTCATATGTGTGTTTGTGTGTGTGTGTACTTTCACACACCTGGTAACTAACCTGTGGGTGCTGATTTCGCTCCTTTAAATGTAGTTTAACCTTTCAAAGCGACTGAATATATAATTAGATAAGTAAAAACCGTTTTCCTTGGATCTTTTGCGAGTCTATGCCAGCAAACTGGGAAGCGAGATTTAAGTAGATAGTAGATGATGTTCACCTTGTAGAATTTAGAAATTATCACGATAAATACGTGTGTATTTAAGTCGGATTAGAATTCATAAAATGGAAATCAGATCGAAGACACAGTTAAACGTCCCCCTTCAGTCATTTAAAAACGTACAACATATTGAGGCGTCAATCTATACATATTTTTCAAAAGTAGAATCTTATTTTTACCAGAAGAATCAAGAGAGGAGCGCTTGGTGTCTTGTAATTGTAGTTGAAGAACATTATATATATAACGCTTTAGGTGATATAACAATTTTTGAATAGTACTCTGACGGAGATAGATGCGTTGAGCTGGGAACAACTGATTGTTTTTAATAATTACAAACACTGATGTGTTAATGAGATTCTACAAGATTCCCTTCATCGAACGAACTATACACTATAAGTAGTTTCTGAATGCTGTTCCTCACTTTAAAAGTCCATACGCGTTGTGGGTCAAAACGTTATTGAGCAAAGTTGTCAGGACGGTAACGCATAACACGATTAGATGGCCTGCACAGATTGCAAGACATGCGTTAGATTCAACGTCACTTCTGAAGACCCATACCACCAAGCCCTACAAGCAAGCAGGGCTGATCCAAGTGCACCCACAGCGGATAAATCAGTAATTTATAATATCTTTATTTATTTATAAAAAAATTATTTGCCCCTTCTTTATTTTTGCTATAATATATATGATTGATCTTTTTTTCAAGATATGGAACAAATTCATAAACTACTTCAAACTCAAAACAAGAGCGATGACATCCAATTAAATCTCTCTAAGAAGTATTAAAGGAAAATAACAGTACTGGATATTATATCTTTTAATGAAAAAACACTAAACAGGCTGAGTGTTTATAGTTAAGGCACATTTACAAGACATATCGTAAGGTTTTTTCTAACCAAAGAAATAATCATTGTATTTGTTCAAAACAGCATATTGACCTTGTAAATAATTCGAAGTCTGTAATAATCTATGATGGCATAGTGGGTGATAATTCTATCTAAGCTTAGAATATGAACAAACAGGTTTATTAGTTTATTTTTCTTCAATCTTTGGTAAAACTGTTTAAAATTAAATAAACTAAACCTGTTATATTGGGTGTCTATTCATATTCAACAATTATATTTTTAATCTGTAGATGTGTTTTTATGTAAAAGTCTATTTAAAAAGATAATATCGTAGGCTTTAGGAGTATTTCATATTGTCCTTATAAATCAAAATAACAACTAAAACACTATTTATAATTTTCTTGTAACAAATATCTGTTTCATATGTTTTATGTATTCGAATAACAATTAAATATGTGAAATCTGTGAATTTTTTTATTATAATAAAATGTGAAAAAAAAACTTGTATTTTTATTTTTTCATTTTTCTAGTATTATTTCCCTCTCCATTTAAATTATATATTAGTAGTATAACTTTGGTAGTGTATAATTAGTTTAACGTCCATTATTAATTTAATCATTGTATGTTGTTTAATAAAATTCGTCCTCTGTTACAATATTAAATTTTAATTTTTCACAGCTGGTATACATGTAAAATCTAGTCAATTAATTTATTTCAATTTATTTTAATTGATATATAAATAACTAGACATTTAAACAGATTACAATTCATATACACTTAAACATTGCCGGCGACAGGAATGATCTTGTCGTTGACATTAAAAATTAACCTCTTCTTTTTTAAAAAACTGGTTTTATTTTACTAGATGGAATTCACACTGAATACAAACTGTCGATGACAGTTTCCATCTATTTATTCATTTAAAAAACAATTTGAGTCACTAATTTATAATGTATAGTTGAATGGTGTGCAATCACATGCGGAAGTAACGTCACAGCGCGTCGCGTTAGTCAACTGTCAGTGAGAAGGGCAGGGGACAGCAATGTGGTGGTCAGAATAGGGAATCGTCATTGCGCTGAAACGACATACTACCTACCCCGCACCTAATGGACCCCCTCCCCCCCTTGTCCCCTCCCCGCACACACAGGGATAACGCTCGCAAACTATTTGTTTTCAGTGGAAGTTTTAAAAGGACTAGATAGTATAAAGTGGGACCACCTATAAGTTTAGAGAAAGCTTATAACGAAACAGATAATTATTATGCCGATCTAAAAACCAATGCCGCATAAAACATGTGACATAATTAAACTTTAATTTAGCGCCACGTCTTAACTAACCCATTCAGGTCTATATGCTTAAATACTAATAACTAAAATAATTTGATCTCTAGTATTCTAATAAAGAGACCTCATATATATTTGTGAAATACTCCAACATTTTTGAGTATGTCTCAAAATAAAACACCACTATCATGTAGAATTACATTCAGGCTAAACGGATAAGGATCGTATTTCTGTCCTACCCCACAGTGATTAGAATCCTACACAAGTGTACATAAGGTGTTTTTCGTTAAGATCTATCACGCCTCTCACAACGCAAACGCGGCTAAATTTGCTTGAAAGTCTACTTTCATTAACCCTTAACCCGTTTACATCTGTTGGTAAAATCTAGATAACCCGGACGTAAATTATACGGGGAAAAACAAATCAAGCTAATATTTTGAAACATTAAAAATATAAACAACTTATCTTCGATACCAAAAAAATAGTTACCAAAATTGAATATTCCACGCAATGCCCTTTGGCTAGGTAATTTTTAATGTGAAATACTAACCTCAAATTCCTGAAAGTGAATTTCAATGAACGCTAAGTTATAATACACTTTCAGTGGCTGCATGGATCAAGACGTCACTCCCGCAATAAGACCTAGACTTCCGATGATGGAGAGACCAGAGTATTGATACCAGTCGTATGTATTGAAGGTGGTATAACCTCCTAAATTATTTCGCAATATCTCCACGCAAATGTGGTAAACATTCACTAAATTCAAAACTTCTTGATCCGCTAATCAATTAACGTAAATAATATACAGGCGTAGAGCCCAAAAGGGTGTGAAGACACGCTGCCAAAAAAAAAATACTTACGTTGCTCAAATACTATTATAGCTATTTATATGTAGTCTCTCTATAAACGAAAGACACATACAGTTATAATAGGAAACTACTATTAAAATCTTAATTCATCCGAACCAATATTTGTTTTTAAACTAAACTAAAACACATTTCAAGGTGCTCATAGAATTAATTTGTGTGAAATGATAGCGCGGAAAGACTGAGCTTATGCTACAAGCAAATGTTTGTACGCAGATATTCCTAACCAATCTTTATCACTAGCGTTTTCAATATCCATCTTTGTGTGTTACTATTCATGATTTAAAATTACGTTTAGTGACAATGTGTACAAGTTAATGTTATATATAAACTGAATGAAATAATAATGTCGGAGTTAATTCAAAGAAACACAATAGAATAGCATTTTTATTAATTAAGTAAAGCGTTTAAAAATCAAACAATACATTCTTAGAACTTGTATAGGTGAGTATTAAAAAAAAAGTAATCAAAAATATGAAACTTTAGTTCACATCACCTACAAAAAATTAAAGAAGATGGAATATGTAATGATAATACCACCTAATTCGAAGTCAGGTGTACAAGTATTTGAACCATCAGGAAAACTATTATTTTATCATGCAGCCATTCATATTTAAGTATAAAGCAATAAAAGATTACTTTTACAGATATTTTTCTAGCCCACAAGTTTTAGTATTTTTACTAAAATGCTAATACGTGAAGGACTTCCCTCAGCTCTAAAAACGAGATGGTGATGGAATACTAACACGCCTCGGTGGCGAAGTAACTAACGCGCAATAGTCTTCGTGTTTGAGCTAGACCAAACGCAGGACGGGGAATCGAGGCTCGAAGTCCTTGCTCGTTCGGTCAACTGAGGGATGGTTTTTTTCCTAAATGAATTATCCAACACTCCCTTCCACGCAAATAGCGGTTCATTTCCTAATAATTTCACCTTCCCACTCTAATTTATTAGCGGTAATTATACTAACGTATAGTCCGATGGGTATAAGATGCGGAGCTAAATAAAAAAAATGAATATGTCAGTTTTACAATTTTAACTTACGAGTATGTGGTTTTCTGTATTCATGTGTATCATATAGCACCGCGTCCTTACTACATGTTTTCAGTGTTTAGTACGCATAATCTACTAACTACAGCAATGAGTTAAATATGAAGCAATTATAATTTAAAAGGAAGTCTATCCGCATTTGCTTGGAGGGAAAGTTAATAATAATAATATTATAATAATAATATTAGGCACCTGCGTCTTACAACGAGGAAAGTATAAAATACATTTTAAATAAACCACCATCAATACACCTGAGCAGAGATTAAAACCGTGTCTCACCTCACCTGTTATAGGCAGTCTATAAATTACATGAGTGTGGTGCCTTAAACTATAACGGCCACCGAAGGGAGGCTGTATATTATGTTCACTGAACCCCATTACATAAAAGGAAATATCAATTGTCGATCAATTGAATTGCTGTTATAAATACAATAAAAATTTATTTAAAAAGCTTAAAAGGTGCGTAATAACACTAATGGCTAGTAAGACGGGTGCTTAAAAAAATAGATTTCAAACAATCCATAACTAAAAAAAAAAATTTTTCTAATTAAAATAAATCACAACTTTTAAACAACACTTCAGTCGAGAATAGATTGGAAATAGTTGTATACCATATTTTGTGTTAGAAAAATTGTTTTTAAAAAAATGATTATTTTGTTAAAAAAGTTATTCTAACTAAAAGGAACACAGTCCAATTGCTACACACCATTAAAAAACTACTATGAATCTACGTAGTTACTTTAAATAATTGTATTCATAGAATAACAAAGGTAGTAATAAATAGCATACAAATAAAAGAGTCATGTCAGTTTATAGCTAAGAAATTAATTCAACAAAGTACTCAATGAATATATCTTCTGAACTCTCACATGGATTAGAATAAATATTCTTTAAAAACAAATTCTTTAAAGCACTTACACAGAATTGTTACCTTTCGAAAAGTTGAAACAACTAGTAGTATCCTATTAATAACATACTAACAATAATACATTTTAATATAACTATAAAATTAACTAACCTAATTAAATATCATGTCTCCAAAAGACTAGATATCTTAAAAAAACAAAGTTTGCACCTATAATAATAAATTCATACTAATGACTAAACATTAATCATAATAAAAATATTAGTTACTTATTAAATCGATTTGGATACATAAAGTATAAATATATTAATCCACACCTGATATAAATGGTCAAAAAATAAGATCTACTTATTATTAAAAAAAGCTAACCCAATCAAACTATTTCATATTTTAATCTCGCATTCAATTGGCAATAAATCAATAATTACCTTTAACTAATAATTATATTAAAACAACTTAAATACTTTTCTGTCTTATACTTAATCTAATTATTAAATTTTATACAATGATAATTTTAAACGTTATTTACTTTACCCTTTGGCAAACAGTAAGAATTACAAAAAAAAAGTGCCCCAAACTTTGAGCTCCATTAAACAAATACCAAAGAGAGTTTAATTTGCAATATTTCACATGCACTATAAATACAAAGAGCATATGCCATAGAAAGTAAACTGAACCCAGACAGAACAACTGATACTGTAGAGAACAAACTTGCTTCAAATAAATTACACCTTTTAATTACGAGTGGGTGTGCTCCGGATATCAACCTTTGACCCTCTGTCAGAATGATCTTTTGCTTCTAAAACATTGCCATTCGTTCGGTGGCCGCATGGTCTAACGTGCGACTCTCATGTCAAACCAGATCACAGCGGACGGGAATGATTGGTACACAGAGAGTTGTTATTCCTATATTGTTTTCCACTCTCGCCCTCCAATGCAAAAGCGAGTTCCCTTCCACTAAATATAGCCTTCACAATCCCTAAAACCATTAGTGCAATTTAATACAGAGGCATAGAACCCGTAATTTAGGCCGTGTTAAAAAGACAACATAGTTAGTAGGACAAACCGCAGACCGTTCCACTGTTTTAAAGAACACCTTCTCGAATTAATCAAGGAACGTATCTCTGGTGAGTTAAGGTAACAGACAGTTATTATAATAAAACTAAGCTCTGTGATTGACACCAACTCTAGAGTGGTCGCACAAACTTGGGAAACGAGACAGAGAAAAGGCGAGTCGAGATAAACCAATTAGGGTTGATGGAACACGTCCCAAACAAACCTTCAGTTCTGCAACAAGGAAATTAGCAGTAACACTACCAACTCATGGGGGAATGTAATATTCCGAGAAAAATTCTGAAAGAGAGAGTGAAATTTTATTAGAAGTTGGAGTGTAGGAAAATAGTAAAAGATATTTTAAATTTGTTAACAGATTTAAACACCTCGCAGCTATGTAATGATTGCACTGAGATGGGTTTTATTTATAACATAGCTCATAATTGAAAAGTGTTCAAATTCATAACGTATAGTCACAATCATTTAAAAATAGAATACGTTTTACATTGAAGATTAGTGATTAAGGGTCGTTCTCTAAATAAATTGTTATTTATCATAGAAAATTATCTAACCCTATTGTTATACTTGATAACGATTTACAAATACTTAACAAAATGTTCCTTCAGAAAAACAAATTTACTAACGTATCTTAAAACCCTAAATACTTCTTTGACCTCATTAAATAAGGAGTGATACTTCTTCTCGAAATCTTTAAAGACCAGCCTCTCTACAAAACGCGAAACAAAAAGAGATCGGTCATTGGAACATTTTCGTGGTGGCATCTTAAGAAAGTTTTTTCACTTTTCCTTCGACACATGTAGTGAAAGTATGAGATCTTCAAAAAAATTTGAAACTGTAGATTTTGATAACATTTCGAACGTTTCATAACCCCTACAACAAAAAAAAAGTTGTTTCTCAAAGCTGTACTGAGTCTGTTACTTCAGGCTAGAGCCAAAACTGTTTAAAATCGGTTTGAGCTTAAACTTGATATCTGGGGCCTTATCAAAAGAATCCTCTGGGGATTTTTTAAATTAGATATCTTAACCCAAAATTTAAGGTGGATTACCTAAAGGGCAAAAAGGAGAGCAAACCAATATTATCGAAATTCGCATATAACGATTTTGATTTTATAATTTATAAGGTGAACCTGGTGGTCTAGGAGTAAGGTTTCGGACTACTGTGCTGGGTGCCGTGGTTCAGATCCTAGGGTCTGGCACAAATTTATCTGATTACCAATCCTTCCTTCAACTCACTGACAAGACATCTGTGAATGTGGGATCGTAATACCCACGCAAAACTGTAGGTTCCTCCATTTCATCTCACAATCACCCCTACAATTACATATAAGCGTATAACCCGAACGGTATAGTAAGACCACGAATCAAATTAATAAAATAAATAAAAGATTATAATTTATAGCTAAAGACCACGTTTATTTTCACAAATAAAATTGGAAACAGGTCATTTTCCTCGTGAAAATGAAACTTTAGTGGGAACTTTAACAACAAACTGGAGAATTTTATTATTCCATATTGGGGGACAATTTCTCTGCGGACTATTTGAAGATAGGAAATAACTTATCATTGTAAAGTTGATATTAATTATAAAAGATCCAAAAATAGGTTGAAATATAATTATTTATAAAAACATAAAATTTCTGAGAATATAACCATATAAAAAAAAGTATATACCTGTAGAATCAGATCTTGATAATGAAAATTTATTTTTATGCTCTTGGTGAGGACAATTTTATTAAAGTCTTTTTCACATTATTGAACAGTGCTCTGTGTATCCTAATAACCATGGAGTAGCCTACACAGCAGTGTATATGATTTCATTTAGTAAACTCGGGTGTAATGTTTCCCACAACAAAGTAATATACCTATGATTTCGTTTCACAAATCTTGCGAGTTCATAGTAAAGGTCAATTTAAGATAAAAGCGAGAGAAAGTGTTTGTGGTGCGCCCATTCCATTTATTCAAACAACTCATACATAAAATACTAAAATTATTTAGTGTTAGAGCATATCACATAACAATAATAGCTGAAAGTTCAGATCCCACTGGACTGATAACTGAGATATAAAACCATGGTGACGCGGTCCAACACTTAGTATAAGGATTGGACTGACTGTACCTGGCTTGACATGTTCACCCTCTACATCCTTATCAAAGGTCACCCTAAAAAATACAAATGTGTATTGCACTGACCTGTACACATTATTTCACTAAGCACTTGCATGTAATGCTTGTACTATAACAAACTATACATTTATGATTAACACAAGTAATTAACAGTAGGTGTCTAAACATGATTTATTTCAAAATTTCTTAATGAACTACTAACAAAAATTTATCAAAAAAAAATAGCTGAACTTTTACAAAAAAAATTAAATGATATTATTAATACTTGATGAACACTATGTAAACTCAAATATTTAACCAATTTTTTTGTTTCAAGATATGCTTTATATTTGACGTGTTATTTTGAATGAAAACACTAAAAACAATAAAAAAATTTAAAAAAATCACAAAAATGATGATCATTTTTTTTCAAATACAACTAAACAGTCACATCAAGAGCTTAAAAAAACACCCTACAAGATAGTAAGAGAAACTGAAATTTGGTGTTAAAATATATTGACCATTGAGGAAATATATACAACAAAAGTAATTATAAAATTATATTTCTTTTTTTTATTTCTTTTTCCCCCCAGATTGGACTAATTAATTATTATTTTTATGACAGGGTTAATGAAAAATTAAGTGGGTCCCGAAAAAAAAATGCTACCCCCAATAAAACTCCTCTGTAAAAGCCCTGAACCGGGAGTGGACTTTTCGAGACAATCGAATGAAAGCCCTGGGGATAATTATTCCCCATCAGATTCACCGTGACTCTCCTATACTCTCCTCTCCGCCCTAAAGAGGTGCGAACCTCCTCCTCCAAAACGGATTATCGACGTGTCAACCCATAGAATAAGTTACATTAGCTACCTCTGCGATTACGGAATAGTTCTAAAAAAAAAAAGAAGGAGTATAACACTTCTGAGACTTTTCCAGAAAAGGCACGATTACCAAAATATTTCCTATCACGAGTATAATATAGACCGGGGAATAACAAACTACTGACAGGAGTGGTCCAAGGAATAAATAAAATAAATTACCTCTATGGAGAAATTATTATGGTTTAGTTTTTTTTTAGTTTTAGTTTTAGTTTTAATAGAGACTAATTACAATACAATTACAAGGGTTAGAAGATTACAAATGCCAACAATATAGTTTTTAAAATGTAAGGAAATTAGTATGGAGTATTCGTATGATTGTTCTGGGTAAAAGCGTGGTTCTAATAATATCTGACACCGACAACAAGTTATATTACCAACATCCGTTATCTAATTATATTATCGCACATCGTGAACATTACTAAGGGTTTATTTACAGCAATGTTTGAGACATTTGTGTTATACAATATAAGAAACCACACTATTCTAATTTTATTTTTCCAAAGTTGTCGTGAACATTAAATTCCTAATATAATGTGAGAACTAAACAATACCCAAAAATTACAAATACTGTGGTATAAAAACTACCATATGGAATACAAGTTGTAGAAAGATTTAAAACTAAACCGAACTTCGGTGGCTGCATGGTCTAAGGCGTTACACACTCCAATAGTTTAGACAATGTCGATGACAAAGAGATTGGGGTTCAAATCAGGTCGAGTGCACTGACTCCCACCACGCAAATGTGGGTACACTCCTCAAAATTCAACATTCATAATACCTACTCATCAGCTAAATTAGTACGTATGAATAATAACTTTAACAGGTAGTAATGGGCGCGTCGCTAAAAAAGAAATTAAAATAAAGAAAAATTACAAACAAAAACATATAAAAGTAGAAAAGGATTTATAGACAATTTTTCATGGACGTAACTTGAAATCGTTCATCACATTCCATCAACTACTGTGATACCAGACCCGCTAGAGATCGTAAATTTACATGAACACTATTACACGTGGATCATTTCTGATTAAACATTAATGGAGATAAAGGGTTTAATAGATGTTCCTAAATCCAGAACATTGTTTAAATAAACCCTTCTCTATAGAGAATCAAATCACCAGGGCTCTTATTTTGACCCACATTCTCATAAAGCAGATCTAAAGTACCGAACCAGCTGATTAACTATCAGTAAACTAATGTATACAACTATTCACGTCTAGTGAGTTAAGGGGTTAGCTTGATGATGTACATTGAAGGTATCCATTGGCCAAAGGCCAAATAATATCAGTGAAAGTGGAACCAAAAGGATTAAAAAATATAATGTTTAATATGATTTGCGGTCAAAGCAAATGATCCCCCAAAATTGTTATCGTAAGTGGAATAAAATCAACTTAAGATTAAAACAATAATAAATAAAAGACAAAAAAAGTGTGTTTCAAAAGGTTCGTTATTAACTGTCAATCAAACTTTATTATCAATAGTATAATGCAATTATTTAAATCTAAAATTTGTAATAGTAGCTATAATAAAACACTGTGGTTTATTATTTAACATTAGCTTCATAACAGAGTATTTCATAGAAAGCCATCTCCCCCCCCCCCTTTTTCACACACACACACACACACACACAACACACACACACTCCCCCCATTCCCTCAATTTCCTAACTCCTATATATAACATATCAAATTTTAATACATAAATGGATTTGTACATAAACACACCAAAAAGTTTTAATAATAACTACCACCCCCTTCCTCGAATTTCCTGGAGTATCCAATTTACAGACATTTAAAGTCTTATTTTGAGTACTCGCACACTAAGAAGTATTTTTTTCTATTAGTTATGTAATGAGTTAAGTTCCCATCCAAAACCCCACTTCTTCCCAACACACAGTCTATAATATTAATTAGTTAGAATACATTTAATATAAATATAATTTGGCTTGAGTGGGATCATTTTATGGTAAGCCACCCTCAGTTACAACAAACCGAGAACCGAACACCGTTATCCCGTCATTGGCATAGAGTCTATTGTCATCATATCTTAATAAGTATCGCCACTGTAAGAGTACTATCTCTATAAGAGTAAAGTAAGATGCAGAATAAACCTATTTTACGTCAACAGATCTTAAAATAAATTGGACTGCGTCGGTGAGTGACGCCAGCTTTTATTGTCGTCATTGAGTAAGTCATCCCAGACGACAGCCTTTTGGACGTGTAGGTTGGTAATTGCTATATGTAATGTGACGTCAACCTGATTGATTTAATGACTGTGTGTATGAGTGACGTTCCGCATATGGACGTCCACAATAGATTTGGGTCGATAATTATTCCAAAAATGGAGACGATTTATTGGGTCATGCCGCTGCCATGGTTTTTATTGAGTAAGGTCGGACCCTGATCCGACAGCCTGTTGACGTGTAGTAGGGTATGCTATAGATTGTGACGTCATCCTGATTGTTGTATTGACTGTTGGTTCACTGTGACAATGACGTTTTCAAATATTGTGGTCGCGTCTGACGTCGCGTTTCTGGACTGCAGACGTAAGTAAGAGCGCCGGTATATCCGGATTTTTTTTATAAATTTATCTTTATTTATTTTTTTTTTATAATTTATTACGTTCCTGTTATTAAACATAATATATGACTGCGGACTGTGTATTGACGCCGAGGCTTTTAGTGCGAAACGTCAGTGAGAGAGGTCAGCCTTGTGTGTGTGTAAGGTGACGTTAGGACTTCGATTTGGTTCTCTAATTATTCAAAATATGTGACTTTTTTATGGGTCAAATCCTGCCATGTTTTATTGAGAAAGTCCGCCCTGACCGACAGCCTGTTGGAACGTGTAGGGGTAGGCTATAGTAATCATCAGTGACGTCATACCTGATTGAATGTTAGTTACTGTTGGGTCAGCCTGTGGATATGACGTTTCAAAATAGTGTGGTCGCGTCATGCAGTGGTTCTGGACGCCCCTGGGTTTGGATTTTTTTTTTACGTCATTAAATATGTTGACGCAAGTTTTTTTTTAAAAAAAAGTGAAAATGAATTTAATTTGTTTTTAGTTATTTAATATCAAAAAATTTGGGAAATATTTTAACCTCTTACTAAAAAATTTTTAAATGAAGGGTAAAATAACTAAAAATAAAAATAAATAAAATTTTTTTTTAAAAATTTAAATTATAAAAAAAAAAAAATACTATTTCACTTTTTATTATTGTTACCCAAAAAAAATAAAAAGATCTCATAGAGTGCAGATAGTAAAATAGGGATGGGATCGGGGGGGTCAAAAAACGTTTTTGGGGGTTGAGGTATTTCATGAACGTCGATACTTTTGGGGTGGTTTAAAATTTTTTACATGTCGGTGATATATTTTCAAGATTGTACAGAGTTTTTATTTGTTTCCCTAGACAGAGATTAATGTTTTTTTTTTTTTCATCAAACCCAAATTTCCCCCACGCCGAAAGTTTTTTTACCACAAGATAAAAATCGTCCATGGTGGACCGAAGTTTACAACGTCGCACAACCGTACCCAAAAAGGCTTTCTTTGACGAAAAGTTTCCCTTGCGGAAAAGGTGGTATTGACGATTAGAACTCGATGAAAAATCAGTGAGCGTAAAAGTTCGGTAGGGGAAAAGACCCCCCGCCACGGTTTTTTCGTTTGTCGTTTAGTTTAAAATCTTTGGTTTGCAAAAGGGGTGATTCATCCTGCACCTATTACAGTGCACTTTCATCGCTGTTGCGTCTAGACTGATGACCGTAATCAACAGTCGTCACAATTAAAGCTAGTATCGTGGTCGTCGTGCGTCGGGATTGGACAAAAATTTTTAAAAATTTCTCGGCGCTGTGAAATCTACGAAATTGCCAAACGTTGCATTTTTTTTAAAGCGCACGGGTGATGTCGTGACAAGGGGGGGTACACCCCAACAATTTTAGTTGATCAAAACAAACCCAAAAACATTTATAGTCCTCACAGTGGGGTGAATGTACGGCCTGTGGAAAGGGACAAAGAAATTCCCTTTTTGTTTATTTTTGCGTAAGGGACGAAGGCTTTATTTCTAAATTTTGTTTTAATTGACCAATTTGGGAGTAACACAAGCCGTGGTTTTTATTGAATTATAACACGACGATTGTTTCTCGCGATAAAACTAGGAGCTCGGTGATCACCCCTCCTTTTTCGATTTACGATAAAAGAAAAAACAAAAGATGGCCGACATATGATGATGTTATATGTCAGATAATTGAATACAATGTAAAAAAAAATTTTAAAATATCCTT
>JBCFYV010003824.1:0-25739 GCA_039000515.1 Timema cristinae
AAATGACTGTAGCAATTGTAACAAGTTACTAGTTAACGTTATATCGAATGGGTCTACACTCACCGACTCTCGTGATCAGCTACAACACAAACACTAACATCAAGCCCGAGCCTTGACCTTCACCCTCCAACTGGCACAACAGACTGAGCGGAGCCTTCAACCAACTGTCTGCTCGGGTCTCGATCCGTGGCCGGCCGGAAACGACTAAACTTCCACGCGGCCAGACGGAGTTATCACTTCCGTCGCTAGGAGGACCTGGATCATTCTAGGCGCCACAAGACGTATTCTTTGCTGTTCGTTTGTTCTATCATCCCCCCCCCCTCCTTCCCTTTCCAGGCCACTCTGTGGATGCAATAATTGTATATATAGAGATCGCGATTTTGGAATAGTCACTTATTATATCACCGACTGGGCTTGGTGAGGACGGCGACTTGGGACCGTAATCTATTTTTATTCAAAATTGCATTTTTCGACTTAAATGGGGAACGACCTTCTAAATTACCGTTTAGGACTTATTTATAAATAAAACTTAGGAATTATGAAATGTTGTGGGCAGGTCAATACCAATACGCTCGCGGGGTACGAGGTTAACGTCATATTGATAGTTACAATTTGATTATGTTTTGTTATACATTTATAATGTATATTGGTTTATTCATAATATTTTTGATCGCGCCAAGGCGTACTCGGCGAGTCAGGCTTACCGCCCGTTCTTTGTAGTTCGCATGTTTGGAGAATATGAGTTTATTTAACTGTCTATTTAACTGGGAGTATACAGGGCACTTAGGTGTTAGAGTAGAGGCTTGGCCTAACGTTTGTTTTGAAATCAACGTTGTTGATTTCATTAGAGTTAAATACTCGTATATGTTTATCGTTTTTGGTCTAAGTTTAAATGTTATGATAAATATTGTTTGATTGCGTGCGCTTAACGCTATTATTGAGGGAACCGTAGAAAGAACCATAGAATCCCACGATGTCAATTAGTTCTACTGTTATAACTTACAACAAACATATAACTGTATGTTTCCCCTTTTATTTTCAGATATTGTTAAAGTAAGATTATATCCATAACTCCGAGAGTTATTTGGATCTTAGTGAAGAAGCGCTTTTCGCTATATTGAATTGTTTGCATTTGTTGTGTATTTACTTTCTGATTGTGCTTAAATAAAACAACTATGTTTATGATTGGTAAACTTCTTGTCTGGTTTTCCCGTCACACTTCCTATAATGTTAGAAATATGTTCAAGAGGTTTATAAAGTGGTAGCAGAGCATGGTTCTATGGTTCTGGTTCATGGTTCCGTGGTTCGGATTTTGGTTTATGGTTTTATGGTTCTAGGTTTTGTGAGTGTAGAGTCATGTTGTGGAAATTGAGCTGGTGATAATATTTCCACGGGTTTGTTTTCAATGCTTAATATATTGTATTAATACTTGTCTTTATTCTGTTACATGCTGTCGTTGACCATGGCTCCTCCACTAAAACCTGACGTCAAGCTCACGATGACGAGATCGGACGTGTACAAACTTAGCCGCGATCAACTCCTCGCCGAGCTCCAGGTTTGGTCGGGTACCCGTCATTTGGCCTAAAAGGCATTTGGCCTAAAGTGTAGGCTAAACGCCTTTAGGCCAAATGCCTTTTAGGCCAAATGCCTTTAGGCCAAATGACTTTAGGCCAAACGCCTTTTAAGCCAAATGCCTTTTAGGCCAAACGACTTTTTGTAAAGTTAATTTTTAGACCATTTATTAAAATATGTTTTGCTGTCTCCGGAAACATTCGTTAAGATTTGTAGTGATGCTAATAGATGGCGAGGTGTGTAGTGTTTAGTTAAATAGTATATACTACCGTTTCAAAATATATAAGTCTTTTCTCAATTTACTACTTACCAAGGTATAGCAGCACGTCCATTAACCTGTAGTACCACTTTTGTATGTTGAACTTTTTACATTGCCAAGGTTTTGTACTAATTTTGACAAGCCATCTTGTTAATGTGGGGAGTGCCAGGCCACCACCGTGGTTCGGATTCCACGTTAAACTATAGGTCCTTCATTTCATCTCACAATCACCCTACCATTACACATTAGCGTAAGTGCGTATAACCCGAACGGGTAGTAAGACGTGGTGCTAATAATAATAATTTTTGTACAGTTTTGTACCAGAAATAAAAAGTTTTGTACCCGTACCGTTTTTTTATTAATTAGCACATACATGTGGTCACACCATTTTAATAATTTTGTTTTATTTTGAATTTTGAATATATTTTTTTTAAGTGCCAAAGTATATTTGATCAGTCTTTCTAAGTATATTTGTTTATTAATTTTGCTAAATGAATTAATCAATCATTAATTTTTTAATAATCATATTAACTTACTCGAGTTTGCCCACGGCTTCGCTCACATTTAAGTTGGGTAAATTATCTTATTTTTAGCAAATCATCTAAACCAGGTTTTCTCAAACTCTATACTCTTGAACCTTATATGAACATAAAATTAATTGTTAAGACTCTTATTCTTAGAATAAAATAACTTTTTACGTTAAAATACAAAAATGAGACATTTATTATTTAATTGATTTAATTATTTTCTGATAAGAGCTTTGTAGAAGTTTATAAAAATAGTAAGGTTTTGTAAGATATTAATTAATTTGATTGCTTCATAGGCCAAACAGAATATTAATTTTTTAGTCAATCATAATTTAGGCAAGTCGAAAGAAGTGAGAAATTGGTTCACACCTCATCTGAAATCCCTTCGCGCCTCGCAGTTTGAGAAACCCTGATCTAAACTACCAAAAATACAATAAGGGTCATTTATGCCACATTTATTATTTAAAAATGTTTAATGGATAATTTCGACAGTCAGTAATAGATTATTTGTTATTGTTAAAGTATCTACGTCAAAGAAGTTAAGAAACACCCCATGTGAAGAGAAGATGCACCCCGAAAGACCTACACGATAAGAATGTGCCTACAAAATGAGAGAGAGAAAATCCTGTGAGTATTTAAAATATATGTATAATGGTTATAACCAGCGTCAACATTAAGGCTAGTCCCTCTGTGCCGGTACCTGTTAGACTGGGCAGACTTGTGATAGTCACATGAATATTAAAACTTGTGAAAGGGCAGGAACCCACACAACTTTTATTGGAAATGAATAGCATCGAGAATTATTAAATGTTTTATGGTGAAACTTTGAAGGTTATTTATTTATTTTTTGTATATGTCAGAAGAAAATATAGTTAGAGGAAGAGAGAAGAGAGTGGGATTTTCTGAGAGTAAAGTAAACATCACAACCAAGGTCATTCTTTATTCATGTATGGGAAGCAGACAAGTAACATGACGAGGTCTAAGACGTTATAAGCATTTTCAGTTTAATTATAATGAAGTTATTTTAAGAAAAAGAAGTTAAATCCATGAACTTTATCTGCAATTGTTACCCTATGATAGGGCTTGTGTGTTTACAAGTATGTACTGTATACTTGAGATGTGTAGCCCCAACAGCTGAGAAGAGACGCACCGGAACTTTTGATTTCACCAATTAGTCGCCATAAGCAGGCCCCAGCAAGTGTGGTACCTGGTTTCCGTCATTACGCTCCTTGCAGTCAGGAACGAGGGAAGTTATTTACATTATCTTATAACAGACAACATTGTGTAAATGTCCTTTTTTATTATTTCGCTTAGTATTTATTTTAAAAACACCCTATGAAGTTATAAATTATTCATACATGCAGCACCTTATGATAAGTGCTTGATATTTATGTGAAAATGGCCCAGTATTTCCATGGTAGGCCTATACTTATGATAGGGCACGTTATAAACATTTTGTATGTCTATTTCTAAACAACCTATAAATTTCATTGAATAGTTATGTCAAACTACTATATTATTTAATATATTGTGTCATTATAGTCTATGTTTATCTCAGGGTTTGAAAAAGGTTTTTTTTTTCTTCATATAATCAACTAATGTTTGTAATTATTATTTTAACTTGTTTAATTTTCTCATATGGTGTATGTAAATCACCTGGCAGAGGATTGTTATGATAATCTCACTTTAAGAAGTTGAAATTCATATTATGAGAGTCAGCATTCGCGACCAGTGTGTGTAATAAGAAGCCTAGGGGGGTGTAGCTACCCAAACAGTTAGGGTGAGTTTAGTGGGTCAATTGAAGATGATTGGGGGCACAGTACATTTCAGGAAACACCAATTTGGCATGAGTTCATGAGTTTGTTGTTTTTTTGTTTGGAAACAATTGTCTCATAAGTTGCAAGAGGAGAGTCTCATATTGTAACACGACTATGTTTCTATCTAACTTTTGCCATCCACTTAGCTATTTAATATTTAAGAATTTTGGTTTAGTTAAAGAGTGTGTAAACTAATTATTTTAATATGTCCAGTCTATTGCTAAAGTGTGGTTTTGTTACAATGTAATGAGGGTAGTTTTGTTTTGTGTTAGTAATTCAATTGTATGTAGGTCTAGAGAATGCTAACAGCTTATACTATATAAGGCAAGCATTAGCCATGTAACATATTTGTGTAAATGTTTGTAAAAAAAAAAAAAGTTATGTAAAACCCAAGGTTGTAGACAAATGTTTCACCTGGAGGACAACTAGAGTGCCATTTGAATTTGCTCAAATAACTGGTGTAGTGCGGTTGAAACCCAGGAGCAGGTGTTTTAATTTGTCGCTTTGGTTGCGAGGACACCGACATAAGTCAAGTGCGCGTCTTCAAAACCTATAAACCAATATGTAAAGGGTTAAATGAATGTACATTTCCGAGCAACCTTACCTGCAAGGATCTCAACGGTGCAAAGTTTAGAAGAAAGGAAAAGTCGTTAGACAATGGACCTTAACTCCTACCACTTTAAGTGCACCAATGGCTGGTAATGTTCCAGTAGCAGTTTTCAATACTAAAACTAACTTCTGAAACATTAGGGGGGCAAATCTGTGACAAAGAAAAACCATCCCCTTTAATTATAATCCCTATTTACAATCATCCATACGTCACTATTCCAACAATATTACTACTTCTAAATGGTATCACCTCTTTGGCGTGTATTGAAAGGTTCTTTTGTTTTGTTATTGGCGTGGGGTTGAAAAGAAGTGATATTAATGCCGGGATGTAAACACTTTTCAATCATTAGAAAATAAGAAAAAAAGGACTTGTTCCACTACTTATTACCAGTTTAAGATTATGAAAGATATACACCAGGATCTTGATTACTACTTGAAGAGTTTGTGAGGACATGCATATCCTTCAGTAAACATAAAGAGATATGTACATATGATCGAGTTCTCGACTACAGATGGTCTAGGGTGAGAAGTTTCAATTTTCTTATAATTATTGCGGGACTGAGGATGGTTTTAATAAAAAAAAAGGTAAATAATAGGTGGCTGTGAGCAGTGTGGCTATTTTGTTTGACTCAAAGAAGTCTAATTGTGTTAAGGGTAAATAATAAACTTTCTGTGCCATAATTTTGTACGTGGTTGGACTTAGGTATATATGTTGGTTTTATTGCCTTTGAAAATGTAAGGAAAAAGGTTTTTTTTTTATTTTGTTATCGAATGATTTAAATTGAATTAAGATTGTGATATAAATAATTATAGCTTTGTCAACAAAACAAATGTTATATAAATATGTTTAACCTAGATATGTGATTTACCGGAGCTCCGCAGGCAGGTTAAGTATAAGTGCCTATCCAAACCCAGAGGTCCCGAGATTAAGTTTCCTCGTGCAACTGAGCTAGATAAAATTGAACTATTTTTTTTTTACATACAACAGTAGGAGAAATATATATTTAATTAAAATAACAACTAATATTTTTTTTAAATTTTTTTTAAATTTTTTTTTAAATTTTTTTTTCACAATAATAATAATAATAATAATTATTATATTATTATTATTATTATGTAAATGTCTATTTGTATTGTTTCCCGTACCTAATTAATACATTTAAATTCTTTACAATACAGAGAAGTAATTAAATAATTTAGTTTTTGAAAATGTTGACCTCCAAGCTCCCCTTCCTCCTGCAATTACTCAACTCACTGAGAAATTTTCAAATTTTAAGGTTTATTTGGTCATCTTGATGGGTCCTTCCTTATACTAAGGCTACTAGAGTTGTAGGAAGGCTCGTTCACTTTACCGGCCAGCACTCAGCTCTACCCTAACATGCAGCGCTGCTGTAACGTCTGATCGTGACCTAGCCAAGCTTGCTTCTGTTCAGATGATGTGACTGTGTAGTGCAGCACTGTTTTTAAATTATTATTCAGCACCACGTCTTACTACCCGTTCGGGTTATACGCGTTAAGTACTAATTACGCTAATGGATTAGGAATTGGGAAGGTTGAATTAGTGGAAGTGAACCCGCATTTGCGTGGAGGGAGAGTGGAAAAACCATTTAGGAAAAACCACCCCCAGTTCACCCGACCGAGATTCAAACCTCGATCTCCCCATCCTCAGCAGTAGATCTCACACACGACTAGCACGTTAGATATCTACGCCACCGAGGCGGGTGCGCTCGTTACTAACTTCTTATTTATGTCAAGTATACTTCCAAAGTCAATGTGATTAGTAAATGTTTGTATGTTTATTGTAAGCTTTCTTATTATTTATGCGTGAAGGGTTACGAAAAGTGTCATACCGATACTAAGAAAATGCCGGGTAAGCGTTGTATCGTTGCCGTATGCAATAAAAGTAATCTAAGAGATATGGTGTTATACACCATGACTTCCCTAAAGATTCTGATGTCAGATGAAGATGTATTCCCTTCTGAACGAGATGGAAAATGGGAGTCATGATTCATATTTTATTTGCTCAGAACATTTTTTCACCTAATGAATAGAACAAGACCTTCATCCCTAACTGCTGTAATTTCCTTAAAAAAGCAAATTAAAATCGCCCTTATTTGTGATGTCTCCGAAAATGTTATCCAAGGGGAAAATATATCACCCGTGAATCTAGGCTATTGTATTAGATTTACGAAACAAATAGTAAGTGATTTCATGGCGGGTAAACATGTCACCCCCAATAGTTTTACTTTATGGAAAAGTCCCCTTCTATAGTGAATTTAATTATTTGTTTAAATAGTTTACTTAACTGCAAGATTTCACATATGCATTTTATAACCTTATTAAAACAAATCGATCTGCTCATTAATGTGGACAGTAGTCTGGAAGAGAAATCTCCCCATGCAAGGTGGATATAGTTTTATGATATCCGTGCCATCTTAAAACATACTTTAGAAACATTATTTCTAAATTTAATAAATCACGTGGCTGTTTGACACACATAAATATGTTTTGTACAAGAACATAGTTTATTGTGTACATGAACAAATGTATATAGTACGCAAGTTAATGAAAGAATTAAGGTATTTGGTGACGTAAGTGTTACCTTAAATTATGTGTTAACTTTTCAATATAAATTTAATAACCCTCCTGTAAGTAGGCCTATTCATAAACCAATTTGAAGTATAGTGAAAATCTTGAATTTATATTAATGTTCAACTGAGTGTGTCAAACTATATATTTAAAGGGTAATATTAGATTCAGCTACATTTATGTTATATAAGTTGGTAATAATATATGCCCCCCTCAAAGTTGGAGATAATATGTGTGTCCTCCACCTATATCCCCCACCTGCCCCCTCAGCTGGAAATAAAGTTGTCCTCTAAGATTGAAGTTCAAATCCCAGCTGAGTGTAAGAAGGTATTTTTCCCTAAAATGGTACCCCACTCTCAATATACGCAAATGTAGGTACATTCAATCTAAAATGTAACATTCCTCATTCCTGGTTCATTAGGGTAAATTGATGTATGTGCACAACTCAAACGGGTAGTAAGTCACAATGAAAAAAAACTTATTGTGATTACTATCAAGAGTATCGGCGAAGCTTTATTAGTGTTGGGCGAGGTAGTTTGTAAAAACACTATTTTAAGGAGTTTTTAGGTGATTGACTCCAAGCCAGTGGAAAATATTTGAAAATGGAATGCCACTAAAAGCTATTTGGGTCTCCCTTAAGCATTTAGAAATAATAATAGATTGTTTTAGAATCTTTTTGAAGTTTGATGCAAACCATCTTTCAGCTTCAAATTCAAGTATATCAGAGGGAAGTTTAACAAACTGGAGGAAGGCACATTTCGATGGGGGGAGAAAAATTTGGTAATACCCCACCCTATCAACCCTTCCTCTTTCCCAGTTCACGCTCAATGAGTGACACTCGATATAAAACTAGTGACAGACACACCGTAGAATGTAGATTATTTCCTCAGAGTCTGACAAACTAACTTAAATCTAGAACAAAATACAACATCCAGCCCCCTGACAGTTAATTCATCATTGTGAAAGGGTAAAAGCACAGTCAACCAATGATACGTTTTTCGGACATTCCGGGAATCGAACCCGGGACCTTTAGCTCAGTATACAAACACGCTACCAACTGAGATAAAGTGTCGGACTGTGTATTGAAATCAACATTTAGTACGGTTTATGTGTTGTTAGAAATATAATTCTATATTACGTGATAAAAAAATTACACCTCTGTACACAAATAAAAAACTGGTACGTTGGTATTAACGCTGTAAGCTACCTGGTCTCATAAGTCATCGCACTCAAAATATAACTTGTTTTTGAGTGACGCGGAAGTCGGGGTGTAGTGTAGTTCTTCTTTTATATTCATTCAAGTATTAAATTATAAAAGACTTGTGAGATTTAAATGTATTTATTGAATGATCATAATACTAGTGTAAATATTTTTATGAGAGTTCGGCCATTCATTTTTTCTGGTACAAAGGCTCCTTCGGTCTAAAATGTGAGAACCCCTGGTCTAAGTCAATATATGTTAATGTGTTGAATAACACGCTCTGGTAGCTTTGTCAGTTCGAAGTACTTTAGTATTAATTTTAACCGAAATTTGGTGGGGTGCGAGTGAAGTCTCTATAAGCGAGGTCCTCGGTGTAATAACCCATATCTTGTGTTAAGAGACTTAAAAACTAAAACGAACTTAATTACCAGAATGGTGGCTACTAGTTATATACATTTTCTTGTATACAATGTATGGAAGCTACTATGGTTGTGCTTTTATCAAATGAGAATATAAGTGGCACTTTTAATATGTGTGTGTTTTGAATATAAAGTCTTAAACCAAGTCTTAAAAAGGAGCCTATGTATACGACTCATCTTCTGTGTCTAATGTTTTAGTTATAAAGTAAATAATTTAGACCTATGTTTGTATTGAAATTATTAGGGGTTATGGGGGAAGGTGCCCCGTTTACGCCACCCATTGAGTGCGCCACTGGTTCTAAGTAAACGCTTAGTGAGAGGTCATTTTATCATAGATATAATTAATTTATAAAATATGATAGTTATTAAAATGGTTTTTATGAACTTATAATGCCCCTTTTTCTCGTCAAGTGAAAAATCAAAAGTATATCCATTAGCTTTTATTTAATTAAAGGGTACTAAACTTTTAGTTCAAAACCCTTTTAAAAAGGTTTAGATTATATATTTAATGTTAATAATGAATACTTTTTGAGCCAGTGTGTTAAAGGAGTCTGTCATTTTATATTATTAAGTCAATATAGTAAGTATAGTATTTATCTTAAAAATGTTAAATAAAGTTTAAATGTAATTATAATTATACAAAAATGTACATTTGTTATATTTGAATATGCTGTATTTTCACTGTCTAAAATATGTTTTTCAAGTAAATAGAGTAAGCTCTAGTAGTGTTGTTTTTTCATTGTATCTTCACGCCAGTCAATGCTTTCCACATTTAATAGCAATTAGAAGGTAGGTATGAGGAAGATAAAATTATGAGAAGTACCCTCGTTTGCGTGGAAAAACGGGAAACCATTTAGGAAAAATTACCTTAAGCACACCGTGTAATTGAGCAGGCGCGGTATGCACATTTTTGTCCTTGATTCATTATTTTATAGTAAAAATCTTTCTTTCAAAAATGAAGATGAAATACATATTTAAAAAAAAATTAGATATCACTAAACTTTACACAAAACTATACAAATCAATACATTATTTAATCTATATAAAGCAAAGGATGAAGCAAGACAGAGGTACCCGCCAACAACTCGTGAAACTCAAAACAAATTATGTTAGTGGGTTTGAAAAAGAACCAAAGGAAAGTTGCCGGGGAATAATGCATTTTTGTTATGGTTTACTTCAAGGTCGTTTGCTATTATTAGGAATGGAGGGAGGAGAGGACTGCTGCCTAATCCCACCCTTCAAAGTCTCTTGTAGAGTGCGACGAAGAAGAGAGAAAGATAAGATTTAGCCTGTTTGCCACGTAACTCAAGTTGGCCCGCCACATTGCTGAAAAAAACCTTTTTTGTCTAATCGTTTGTGCTCTATTTGTGCTCATATGTGCCCGAACATTAACATTTGTGCTGTGAAACTGGCCAATTTAGAAAATATTTAATGTGGTGGGCCAACTTGAGCTCAAGCTAGCCCACCACATATTAAAAAACACAACATAACAAAATTTATTTAAGTCAATCCATTGTGCTCCATTTGTGCTCATATGTGCCCGAAAATGAACATTTGTGCTTTAAAATTAGAAAATCTAAAGAACAATTAATGTGGAGGGCTAACTTGAGTCTTCCTTATACTATAACCTGTAGAAAAATTGAATTCAAGCTGGCCCGCCACATTTTTAAATATCAATGTAACAAAATTCTGTTTTCACCATTCGTTTATTTTTCGTTTGTGCTCATATGTGCCCAAAAATGAGTATTTGTGCTCTATAATTAGAAAATCTAGAAAACAGTTAAAGTGGTGGGCTAGCTTGAGCTCTAGTTGGATCGCCTTCATTAAATGTTATCTAAAAGGCCTAGATTCACAGCCCTAACGTTAATTTTGGCGCACATATGAGCACAAACTAAGAACAAACGAATAGTAAATACAGAATTTTGTTACATTGATATTTAAAAATGTGGCTGGCCAGCTTGAACTATATTTTTCTACAGTTTATGATATAGGGAAGGTTCAAGTTAGCCCACCACATTAAATGTTCTCTAGATTTTCTAATTTTAAAGCACAAATGTTCATTTTCGGGCACATAAGAGCATAAATGGAACACAATGGATTGACTTAAATAAATTTTGTTATGTTGTGTTTTTCAATATGTGCCGGGCTAGCTTGAGCTCAAGTTAGCCCACCACATTAAATATGTTCTAAAATGTCCAGTTTAACAGCACAAATGTTCATGTTCGGGCACATATGAGCATAAATAGAGCACAAACGATTAGACAAAAAAAGATTTTTTTTTCGGCAATGTGGCGGGCCAACTTGAGTCACGTCTGTTTGCCTCCAGGCTATAAGAGTGTCACTTTTTGGTGTTGGAGAACACAAGCGATCCTAGCGGTGAGATATTTTTACCAACCAAAGCTCGTCAGATTTATCCCTCTGGCCTCTGCTGCAGCCATTGGCATTTCGGAGGTCCACTTGCTTACATCGTACGTTTTTCTTGCCCTAGGAAGTTATCATCCTGTAAAGGCTACCACATTTTGTATTTTTACGTTTTATGAAGACTTAAAAAAAGACCAACGACAATTCCATAAAATCTTTTGTATTTTTTTCACAAGTTGAAATAATTCCTGAGAATGCTTTGCAAATTACTAGGAGGGAAATTAGTATATAGTTTTTAAACAAAGGACCTGTTGTGTTACCATAGCCCATGTTGTTAATAATATCACCGTAATAAAAATAGTTACACTGTTTGAAAAAAATAACTGTACTAATTTTATATATAATAGTTATAATAATTCTAACAATAATAATAGAGTTAAGGATCAAGTCAAAACCATAATTTAAGTTTATATATATATATATAATAAACCATAATTTAAGTTTATATATATATATATGACCATTGTAATATTTACTGGCAAAATTTATTTAATGCGTCACTATTATTTATATATTAATTATTAATACAATAGATAAAAAATATATGTTCATATATATCTCAGTAGCGCTAAACGAAAATCGGGCGTCACTTCAGACAAATTTAAAGTGGGTGGGTTGAATATTGGTTTCCACTTTCATTTTGCCTTTCGGAATAAGTTGTCAACAGTCCCCATAATTTGAATGTACGCATATAATTTTACCGAGCGTAAACGATGCTGAGAATGGGATTTTCGTTAACTTTATGACCGTGAGATATATAAACAAGGAAATAATATCGGAAATCTATATATAAAAAAGGTAATATAGTGTTTTGTGAACTACTGATCTAGTTGAATGTAGGATATTGTCAATGTTTTTAGAAATATTGTAACTACCTTGCATCAGTTGTGCTATCTATATTCAGATGAAACAACTAACAGTACCTTTTACTTTCTGAAGATAACCGAAGATTTTAAATTTACATTTTAGGCCAAATGACTTTAGGCCAACTGCCTTTTAGGCCAAATGCCTTTTATGCCAACTGCCTTTAGGCCAAACGCCTTTTAGGCCAAATGCCTTTTAGGCCAAATGCCTTTAGGCCAAACGCCTTTAGGCCAAACGCCTTTTGGGCCAAATGCCTTTTAGGCCAAATGACTTTTGGTTTAATTTTTAGGCCAAATGCCTTTTAGGCCAACTGCCACGTCCCCGTTTGGTCTACCCCTGTTCCACCCAACGCTACGGTGGGTGAGTTGAGATCCCTGTTGTGTGAGATGGACCCCTAATTTTGAAACTTGCGAAAATACTCGCTTGCGAGCTAAATCGCAACTTATGAACTCGCAAATCGCAGGCTGTACTGAAACAGAGCTAATTTTGAAAGGTTTCTAATGTCGTGTGAGTTGGTGTAGTGTTGTTTCTCTTGCGACTGAGTTTTCAATCCGACAACACTGTAAAACCATGACGTGCCAAAGGGTTGGGGCGATGGTATGCCACAACACGTCATTATACAAGATACGTAACTGAAAGTAATCATTATTATTGTATCGATTACATCATTTACAACGGTTAGTTTAGTTTCGTTGGGAAACTATCTTCCAATTATTGTATACATCTAAACTTGTTGTCTCAAAATTTTCTCAAAGTTATATGACTAAAATAAAAACTATTTCTACGGAACAATCCAATTTAGCACACTTGATACCGTGCTTGACCCGAATACGAACTTTCACGAGTTAAATCCCACCCTAGGTAAATTATTTTAATTTTTGTCTGAATTTAAATCACGTTTTCGTAAATAAAATTCAGTAATATATTTTTTTTATTTTCGCTACTATTTTTAAAACATAAATATACCCTAAAAAAATTTTACTATGTGAATAATAATTAGCTTACTTAGCCTTATTTTAAAATGTGTACAAGCCTTATTTTAAAATGTGTACAATTTTATGTCATAAAACCCATTAATTTAATTTTTAAATAATCACCTACATACAAAATTTCAAAATTAATATAGGCCTAGCGTTTTTAATTTATTACCTTTTTAAATTATTTTTAACGACTATTGTGTTAGTCTACGTAGGCTCAAATACCTTGTGTATTTCTATAAAATATATTTAAAACATATTAAATGCTTACTAATACGTTCATTTAAAATTTAAGTTTAAAGTCTGATAAATTAAAAAAAAAAATTCGTGGATTTGAACACGCGAACCTTAGATCATGAGACGGTCACGTTACCGACTCACCCAAATTGACGATTGACGAAACTTAAAAAATTAGAAATTATAGTTTTATTTTCACCCAAACAAATATTTGTTTTGAAGGATTGCATAAAATGTACAAAGCAATCATATTCTTTTCTTCTGTAAACCTATTTTGTATAGTGATAGGTTTATTTCAACAAAATCACTCTCAGAAAGCTGCAACCGAAGAGGGGATGGCATCCATTTTGTTATGTTATTGCCTATTCGATAGACAAGGCCTGTCTCGCACGGTGTGAGGCTGGCGAGTTGAATCCGCTCGCTATTCGATCGTGTGACGTCAGTTTTCGCAGCGCAGAAGTTTCAAAATTAGGGGTTTGCGAGATTGTGTGCGAGATGAGAGAAATACGCTAGCGAATCGCTACTCGCACGTTTCAAAATTAGAGGCCCCTGGTGAGCGAGGTTAGGGGGGCTTCGGCTGACTTGGGGATTGACAGGGAAGCGGGTGGTGAACCAACTATGCCCTCCCCTTTACCTACCCCCTCGTGCCCGTAGCGTACCCTAAGTACCAAAGCAAGGTTCTGTTGGAAATTTTGGGCCGCATTCCCGTGTGTGATGGACAGAACCACATGGATTTATTTAACTTTCTTGTCGAAGTAAATCGGGCTTCATGCCTGAAACTTGTTAGCGAACCTGAATTTTTGACTTTATGTTTAACGAAGACGTCTGGGTTTTTGACAGAATTATTATCCCAGGGGATACATGCCAATTTATCTATAAGGGTGGTAACTGACCTCATTTTGAACGCGCTTTTGCCTAATAGGGTTAAAGAGAAGTTGTGTAGGGAAGTAGTTCACAGGTTCCAGTCCCCCATGAATCACTCAGGAACTTTATACTCTCTATTACTGAGGCAGCTCGTGTGCTTAACACTGAACTTAAGGAGCCCGAGTTGGTAGATATTATTTTGGAAAACGTATCTCCACTTACAAGGCGCCATTTTGTTTTCTCGAACAAACCATCCTCCATCCAAGATCTTTATGCCTTGGCTTCACTCATTGAGAGGGCGCTTCTCTCGGAAGAAGAATATCTTAACGCGCATGCACCCTCAGTTGCAAGTCGCGGGCAGATGGGTTCAAGTCCCGGGGCAACTAATTCTGCGCCATCTTTGGGCGCTCCTCCGCTTGGTAGCCGTACCAGGTACGTTAGGGGTGGGAACCCCGTGGGTTCTAACCCTGGGAGCCGCGCGCCTTGTGACTTATCTAGGGTCAGATGTTTTCGCTGTAATAGATTGGGGCACGTACAGAGGCAATGCAGGGAGGTAAACATTTAAGGCGCGCTCGTGTCCGTGGTGCGGCCGCGTCTGTAGTTCATAAACCACGGGTTCCTAGTCCCGTTGTTCCTGTATATATTGGCCCAGTGAAATGCTTGGGTTTGTTTGATACTGGAGCTAGTCACTCCTTCGTTTGTGAAAAACTTGTTAGGATAATTGATAATAATATTGATACTCTTTGTGAAAACGTTGCCCCTAAAACCTATTCTATGGCGAATGGGCAATGTTTGTTGGTTGACCGTAAGGTAAATCTTCCCATTAAAATTGGTCGATTCTCGTGGAGACGTTCTTTTTATGTACTTCCTGTCCTTCCGTTTGATATGATTTTGGGGAACGATTTTTGTTTGAAACTAACGCTAAGTTGAATATGGGCAAACGGGAAGTCTCTTTTAGTTTTGCGCCTGGAGAATTTATTTCGTTTGCTGCTTGTGATACGCCGCGGACCCTGTTTTCTATGGATAAGGATAGTGAGGCCATTCAAGGGGTAATCAACCGGTTTTCTGACGTAATCACGGATAGATGGGGGAAATGTGATGTCCTCCCTTATGACATTGTTGCTCTGGACAACATACCAGTGCGTTCAGGGCCGTACTCCTGCGCTCCTCCTAAAATGGAGATCTTTAGGAATTTAATTTTTGACCTGGAGAAGAAAGGGTGATTCGTCCGTCTAAATCGCCGTACGCCAGCCCTGCGTTCATTATCCCTCGCAAGGGCCAGGGACATCGTCTCATAGTCGATTACAGGAAAGTTAATAAAAAAATTATGTTTGACCCGTATCCGATGCCGAGCATCGAGTCAGCGTTTCAACATCTTGGTAAAGCTAAATACTACAGTCTCATCGATCTTAACGCTAGCTTCCTCCAGTGTGCGCTCTCGGAGCCCTCCAAGAAATTTACTGCTTTTATAACCCGATGGCAGTTTTATGAGTTTAACCGAGTCCCCTTGGGTATCAGTTGTGGGGGGCAGGCGCTAAGCAGAATTTTAGATCATATTCTTGCTGACTTAAAGTTTAAATTTGTTTTCAACTACCTCGACAATATCTGCATTTATAGCAATTCCCTTCAGGATCATTTACGTCATGTAGAGACAGTGTTAGGATGGTTGCGCTCGGCTGGGCTCACTGTCAACCCGCAGAAGGTCACATGGGCTAAGGAGTCTGTCCCGTATCTGGGGTACATTATTTCCAAGGGAAACCTCCTTGTTGACCCTGAACGCGTCAAGCCTATTATTGACTTCCCCACCCCGAAGAACCTTAAGGGCGCGGCTCGGTTTTTGGGGATGTGTGCGTACTACGCCAGGTTTATTCCCTCACTCTCCGAAGTAGCTCACCCCCTTAACGCCCTTAAGAAGAAGGGAACTGCCTTTGTGTGGGGTCAAGAACAGGACAATGCCTTTCTCGCGCTCAAACGCCATCTTATCTCTCCAGCTGTATTGCGCATGCCGGATTTTTCTATTCCCTTCCAATTACATGTTGACGCTTCGTCAATAGCGCTTGGCGCGGTCCTCTCGCAGCAAACCCCTGAAGGTAGTAGGCCGTAGCGTTCGCCAGTAGGACCTTAAATGTGGCAGAAAAAAAAAATAGTACTTATGAAAAGGAATGTCTTAGTTGCGTTTTTGGGACATCGACCCGCTTTTGTCCGAGGCCTATGACCGCCCCTTTGAGGAAAAATGTGAACTTGCCTTTAGAAATTTGCAGAAGTCTCAGAGGAAAGTGGCTTCGACCTACAATCGGGGGCGTGTACCCGTATTATTTAAAGTTGGAGATAATGTAGTTTGTAAATGTTTCCCCCTGAGCTCGGCTGTGGACAAGACGTCGGCTAAACTGGCGTACAAGTGGAGTGGGCCATGGTGTATTGACAAGTTCTTGACGCCCGTCTCTGTACTGCTGAAGCAAATAGCCGACCCATCGGTTACCCGTCGGGCACAAGTCAGTCACCTGAAGTCAGTGATGTAATAAGTCAGTGCCCTGTGTTAGTAGGTAGCCATTTGGTATCGATTGTATAGTTTGTATATATTTTAATATAATAGTGTGTTGTGTGTTGTGTAATATTCAATTAGAAAAGGGGGGCCCCCTACTTTCTAACATAATGTTGTAAGGGATATGTAATGTGTTTCAAATTATAACCCCATGGAACTTTTTGAAAGGACTAGTGCGCGGGTGCGCGCCCGTTTAAAAGAAGATGGAACAATTGACTGGGCCTTTGTTTGAAAGACTTCCATCCTTGGGCTATCTGCAGGAAGACACCTCTATGAAAAGTGCCTAGATTGTCCAACCCATGTTGGCCCGAAAGGACTAGACTCGTATAGAACCGTTCTTGGCTTGGTTTTGGACTGTATATTTGTGTTTTAGGTATAATGTGTCTTTATTGTGTTCTCAGAAAGGCCTTCCTCTTCCTCCTCACCTACCTCCCCCCTTCTGGTTCTGGCGGCTAAATACTGGACTGTACCGTCTTCTGAAGAAAGATGTCAACCGCATAAGATGGGCCGGCTATCATTAGCAACGGGTCTCGGCGGCAATGGATCGTCAGGAATGAGGAGTTGGAGGGTCGGGGCTTGGCATATGGTGCTTCGTCATGGACCATCCTGGATTTTGTCGAGGTACTACTGCCAAGGAGGTCTGCTAGTTGGCTGTGAGGGCCACTGTCTGGAAGCCTTTCGCCGGGACTCGTGTGACTACCTCCTCCGTACCAGCTACTGATGGCAGGGATGGTACCTCCTTGCCGTTCCACCCACAGCTGAGGACATTTTCTGGCTCCCCTTTGGGAGGGGAGGATGTAACAAGTTACTAGTTAAGGGGGCCGCCTCGGTACGTGAAATAGTATCAATCGTGTGAGGAGGCCTCGTCTTAAAATGAAATGCTATGTGCTGTTTTCTTGAACTACAGCGTCTGTCTCTGTCTAATCTTATCCTCTTTACACTTTCCCCACCACCCCATATCGACCACCCCATGTCAGGAGAAGAGAAGCAACGGAAAGGAAACCTATCTCAAGGTCAAAAGGAAGAATGCGCGGCTGATCGCCCTACAGAGTCCAGCCGTCAGCCTGTATGTTTATTTTTGGTATTTTGCTAGCTTGCGATTCTCGTGAAGGGTTCACAAACAAGCACAATCAATTCTTGATTAGATGGTTTAACTTGTCTTGAAACTGTATAAACCGAACGGGTAGTAGGACGCGATGCTTTAAAAAAAACCAATTGTCTTGAACACACACTTTTATACATGTCACTTTATTTAGGGAAATGTGAATATTAACTATACAATAATTAATCACGTGTAGACCAAATTTATATTTTACCTCATTTAGTTGATAACAGGGTGACCTGGTGGTCCAGGGTAAGGTGTCAGACTTCTATGCTGGCGGCCGGGTTCGATCCTCGGTCCCGGCACAGATTTATCTGATTTCCAAACCCTTCCTACACCTCTGACAAGACATCTTGTGAATGTGGGGAATGCCAAGCCTCCACCGTGGTTCGGATTCCACGTTAAACTGTAGGTCCTTCATTTCATCTCACAATCACCCTACCATTACACATTAGCGTAAGTGCGTATAACCCGAACGGGTAGTAAGACGTGGTGCTAATAATAATAATAATAGTTCATAACAGTGGCGTCGGAACCGAGGAGTATAAGGAGTTCCATCACACGGCCCTATACACCCAACCCCTCTTAGATTTATTCTATCGGAGAAAAAGGTTTAGTAAATAATTATAAATAAGGTATAGTATACATAGATAATCGGTTAATTGGTCATGTGTAACCTATTTTACACTCTTAATTAATTTTAATTTTAGGTGCCTATTCAAGCTATCAGTAATTTCCTCTGATTATTCTAGCTGACAGGAAAAGAGGAAGGAAAGTTTTTGATTAAATGCACCCGTATTTGTTTAGATAAAGGGCTGTGGATAAACTATCTTAGTATATAAACTATAAACTTTCCCACGCAGGAGGACAAAATATTTATTAATATTGGATACCTTAGCAAACTATTTTGCGTTCTACTTGGTTTATTTTAGGGGAGACTTCAATTCGATCTATAATACATACGGGTAATACGGATATATCGAAGTGAGTGCTCATAGAAATAAGAATGTATAGAAAGAGGGCGGGGATAGGGGTGTTGGTTGAGGGGGGTTGAGTGTGGTTGTTTTAGAGCCCAAAAACAATTAAGATGTATTTCTTCATCAACAAAGTGGGGTAGTTAGAGATCTTTACTTGAGTTTACTATTGTTTAAACAGTAAACAAGATAGAGTTACATTATTTGGCAAATTAAAAATAAAATCGTAACTCCAAATAGTTTCTGAAAGCATCCAATTTACAAAAATATGACAGTGGAAGCACACTTCAAATATCTTCTAGACGGGGATCCAAAGTACAGAAGTTACAAGTCAATAGTCAATCCAATCTATTACTTATATAAGATTCATACTTTGAACAAAATACTTCATGAGACTATACAGACTAGACAGCGTTAAATCCAGTTGGGTATGTCTCACATTCAGGTATGGATTCAAGGGTATTGGGAATAAGGGGCTATAATCCCCCCCTCCCCTTTCAGCTATTTTTCAAAAATTTAATTGACGGATTGAAGGGTGCTGTGCTTCTCTGCAGAAATACGTCCAATGTGTTCGAACAAAACATGCTTCACCTTGTTTAACCTGAACCCTGGCTTTCCCGCACACTCCCCTCCTAGTTCACCACTCCTTTGTGTAATAAACAGTGTGTTATTAACTAATGATTTTATTTTCGTATTTTTATTAAATTATAGTCACCTGAATTAGGCATATTTATTTTTGACAGTTATTTTTTATATTAATTTAAAAATTATAATCACAAAGGAAACAGTGGCTATATCTAGAAATTAAAGATGGCAACCAAATCCAAGATAACAGATATTTATAACCAGTATAAGTTTAATCAGCAACTATTAGGTACAAAATATACATAAAGAGCACCATTTTGAGCTTTGGAATTTTTTTTTTTCCGGGAGTAAAAATACTACTGGGGCACGGACCAACACTTTATTGGTTCCTAAAGGTATTGCTTTTGTTGTTTAGCCCCCCCCCCCCCCTTGAAAAAATCCTGGATCCACCACATATCTAATTGTATTGATATATATTGGGTTATTTTCAACCATTGCTTTAAGGTGATTTAACATTGATAAATAATTGCGTTGTATTTAATCTTTTATTTATCCTTCATGTTCTTCAGGAGAGGGGGGGGGGGGGGCGAAGGCTTGGACCCACTGGATCCCCTTGTGTGTACGCCTATGCTCTAGAGGGATCTTATTTTTAAAATTTGCTAGAAGAGGGTCACTCCAACTTTATTTCAGATACAAATAATTTAAAAAATCCAGGTGATGACTCCAAATTGATTCTAAAAACATCCGATTACCAAAATGTCCAGGTGAGGATAATTTCAAATAGCATTTAAAGACATAAATTAACTTTTCAACTAAAGGCGAGGACCACTCCAAATGGCTTTTATAAGAATCTAAATTTAAAAAAAAAATTAAAAAAAATGGAGATGACTCTCCAAATAGCATAAAAATAATTTGATTTTCCAAATTTGGGGAGGAGGATATTTACAAATAACTTTTAGGGACATCCAAGTTTCAAAAATGTATCTTGAAGAGGGTTAGAGTAAGGTAGGAGGTGAAGGGGGAAGGCAACTTCTCAAAAAACTCATTTTTGCTTACGGCCCCCACCACCCCGTTTCTTCACAAATAACGTTACGCCGCCACTAGTAGCAGACAATCCTTGCAACTGGTACAAAATGATGGTGCGTGCAGCCCTGAACTTTTTTTTAATTGACCTACTATTGTCAACCAGAGAAGCTACGGCGTAGAGGTTTACAAGGGTGAAAGTTGAGAAATTGAATTTTATAGCTAGATTTTCATAAATAAGGCATAGACTAGAATTTTTTTGATACAGTAGTGATGAATTTTTATTTAAATATATATATATATATATATGCATAATTTGTATTTCAGCTAGTAGATCAAAAATCTCAGACAAAAAGTGTAGTTACCTGAGCATTTTATTGCTAGGATATATTATATGCATGCAAAATAATACAGGATCTAATTTTGTCAAGCGTGTTCATGTATTAATTATTGTAACATAAAACTTGTAATTTTGAAAAATCTAACAATTTAATTTTAAAAATTTTAAACAAATGTTCCAGTACCCTTTTAATTATTATGTACTCATGTGAAAAAAATATTATACTTAAATTTAATTTCTTATGCATTCTTAATAACACACTTTTGGTTTTAAAATAATCGTTTGTTACTTTTTGAAAACAAAACTATAAATTAAATATTAAAACAACAGTATAGAAATAAAATATAATTTACTAGGGACGAGGAAGTATTTGATACGAAAAAGTGCTCTCACATTAGCGTGTATAAAACCAAAGTAAATTTCACATTTAAAAAAACTACCGCTAATGCACCTTGGTGGAGATTCGTGAAGATTATCTCAACATGTAAGGCACTAGGTGACCTGGTGGTCTAGGGATAAGGTGTCAGACTTCTGTGTTGGGGGTCCGGGGTTCAATCCTCGTCCCGGCACAGATTTATCTGATGGCCAAACCCTTCCTTCACCTCTGACAAGACGTGTATTAATCACAACTTGTGAATGTGGGGTATTTCAGGCCTCCACCGTGGTTCGGATCCCACGTTAAACTGTAGGTCCTTCATTTCATCTCACAATCACCCTAACCACTACACATTAGCGTAAGTGCGTATAACCCGAATGAGTACTAAGACACGGTGTTAATAATAATGTAAGGCACCAATCCTGAAACATTTTTCAATATTTAGTGCATGATTAGTACTTTAAATCCTGCTGTCTCAAAATTAGTTCTTTATATATAACGTACTAAGAGGCGTACATTACTGTCTGAAGGAGACTAGCTTCACACAACCCCACCATGTAAAGCAATAATTCAGAAACACGTGTCAATACTTAGTATATAATCCTTGCTTTCAATCAATAGTGCTCAGTAATGATTAGAAATTTTAGGTTTACATCCAAAAAGTTGCTTGAATTTACAGTTATCACTAACTTCTATATCTTGATACGACCCTAATTTTTGCCATATTTACGGTCAAATAATACGGGCTTTGTTTAATATTGAAAAGGTAAATTCACACTTACTCATAAATTAAATATGTTGCTCAATATTTTTATATTGTAAATCTGATTTTGGAACTTTTTCAGTTGAGACAACCAATCAGGCACTAAGCATTATAATAATTGCTTTAGATTTAACCTTCACGTATCAGAACTGAATTAATCTTTATTAAAATTAAATGTTATCTTGCGTGTAATAAAAATTTTGTTTTAATATATAGTTATACATATTTTAAGAAATTAAATTGTCCATTATCACTTTGTTGGTAATTAGTATACGTACAGTAAATATATACTTTCCCCTCTCATTTCTCATCATGTATTTTTTTTTTACAATCCAAGGCATGGCCAAACAAATAAATGTTTTAAATCTAAGAAACAGAATTCAAATGATGGTTTTTTACTTCACGGGACTAGCTTAATTAAACTTCCGGACGGGATTTTAACCCCGTCCTCCTGAATATAGGAGCAACAAGGTAAAATTAAACTAACACATACCTGTTGAACAGTGAACTAGCCTATTTTTATACTAATAAATCAGTATGTACTTACTTTGATCCATCAATAAAACGCTTCTTCCATCCTAATTTTTTTGCGGTGAGCATATAGTCGAAGTCTAGTTTTTTTCCCTTTAAGATAGCCCTTTTTGATTGTGTTATTGTTCAAAGTCAGAAGTTTTAGTTTATCGAAAAAAAATATAATTCTATGTTATTAATATATAATTATAATAGCTATCATAAGAAGGCAAGCATACACAACTGTTCGAAACACAGGACTAGTTTGTAAACACATTTATTCATACATTTACAATAAAAGCTATAACAGATATTATTATTTGAAACCATTTTAAACACCTATTATTTAAACATGTGCCGGCTCACTGTGCGTTGTCTCAACTCTCAACAAGGCGAAGGCAGACATCCAACTAAAAGAGCGCATGCGCATGGTGTCAACTACCGTTCCTTCTTTCTCCGGCTATTCTTTACTTCCAAAGCGTAGATGGGGGATATGGCTGCGCCACATGATGGCCGAAAAGCATTAGCTTTGACGCGTCAAAACAGCAAAAGGAATTAGCAATTATCTTTACATTTTCTGTTGTGACCTTATCAAAAAATGACTTAATTTGTTTCTGAAAGGTTGTATCTAGGATTATCTAGTAGTTACCCTCTTCTCAGAACTGTGACAATATATTTAAATGGCCATTGAAAATGAGCAAATTACGATATTTCATTCATTTTATATATATATAGATTATCAAGATGTAAGGTTGAGAGTACTAGATAAGCATGTTCCCACCTTTTCTCTTCATTTTGGCTTAGGTTAAGTTTGGTAAAAATAAAACACTACCTAACCATGGCCTATTTCCTGAACGTCTGTAACGCAATCCAATGCTCAGGAAGGCGGCCCCCTTAACGTTATATCGAATGGGTCTACACTCACCGACTCTCGTGATCAGCTACAACACAAACACTAACATCAAGCCCGAGCCTTGACCTTCACCCTCCAACAGCCACAACAAACTGAGCGGAGCCTTAAACCAACTGTTTGCTCGGGTCTCGATCAGTGGCCGGCCGGAAACGACTAAACTTCCACGCGGCCAGACGGAGTTATCACTTCCGTCGCTAGGAGGACCTGGATCATTCTAGGCGCCACAAGACGTATTCTTTGCTGTTCGTTTGTTCTATCATTTCCCCCCCCCCCCCCCTCCTTCCCTTTCCAGGCCACTCTGTGGATGCAATAATTGTATATATAGAGATCGCGATTTTGGAATAGTCACTTATTATATCACCGACAGGGCTTGGTGAGGTAGGCGACTTGGGACCGTAATCTATTTTTATTCAAAATTGCATTTTTCGACTTAAATGGGGAACGACCTTCTAAATTACCGTTTAGGACTTATTTATAAATAAAACTCAAGAATTATGAAATGTTTTGGGCAGGTCAATACCAATACGCTCGCGGGGTACGAGGGTTAACGTCATATTGATAGTTACAATTTGATTATGTTTTGTTATACATTCATAATGTATATTTGTTTATTCATAATATTTTTGATCGCGCCAAGGCGTACTCGGCGAGTCAGGCTTACCGCCCGTTCTTTGTAGTTCGCATGTTTGGAGAATATGAGTTTATTTAACTGTCTATTTAACTGGGAGTATACAGGGCACTTTGGTGTTAGAGTAGAGGCTTGGCCTAACGTATGTTTTGAAATCAACGTTGTTGATTTCATTATAGTTAAATACTTGTATATGTTTATCGTTTTTGGTCTAAGTTTAAATATATGATAAATATTGTTTGATTGCGCGCGCTTAACGCTATTATTGAGGGAACCGTAGAAAGAACCATAGAATCCCACGATGTCAATTAGTTTCTTGTTATAACTTACAACAAACATATAACTGTATGTTTCCCCTTTTATTTTCAGATATTGTTAAAGTAAGATTATATCCATAACTCCGAGAGTTATTTGGATCTTAGTGAAGAAGCGCTTTACGCTATATTGTCTTGTTTGCATTAGTTGTGTATTTACTTTCTGATTGTGCTTAAATAAAACAACTATGTTTATGATTGGTAAACTTCTTGTCTGGTTTTCCCGTCACACTTCCTATAATGTTAGAAATATGTTCAAGGGGTTTACACAATTATTGCTCCAAGTCAACAGAATGGGGCCAGTCAAGCATAAACACCACTTACCCAATATCACCGCCTTGGCTAAGCACCTCGCGCAACAAACATCCGACCACATAAACCACACGCGAGCAACTGCCAACATTGAGCCTAGTGCCGCATCTCGCGCTAGAGACCACCACCACTACCATAATCAATCCACCCAACTTCAAAGAAATGAAAAGATGAGAAGAAGATGGTAACTGCCAGGCTTTGCCAGAATAATATAGAATGTTCTTCTCTGTAGTATTTTGGGTGTTATTAAAATAGGAGTGTTGTTAGATCAGAACATTTCAATGTTATCCATAATGCTTGAAAGTCATACATTTCAAAATTAACTTTATTTCGTCTCAATTGCAAAAGGATTTTGCATTTTGGGTTAGGCAAACATTAAGGTGGGAAAGTGTTAGAAATATGATGCCGAGATTTTCAGTATTAGTAGAATGGAGTATTGTATATATCGACTTAACCTTATAATTTTTACAAGTTTCTCGATTGTAATTTTTATGATAGCGTTGTTAACATCTTTTGTGTCAAAATAGTAACGAAAACTTAAAAAAGGAGTAAAGTTAGGAAATATCCTCGATATTTATAATTGTACTATTATCCTTGTTTATGACATATGAGAAGTTATTTTGAGTTCTGCAAGTAGGTTATTAGCGTACATGTTAAATGGTAGTGACATTAGGTATATTTGATGGCACTAAAACATTTATTAACATATTGCATTTTTGCAACAGGTACAAAAATGTGTTAGTTAGGAGAGATCATCTACTGTATTAAGTATGATCATATTCAAGTCTATTAATGTTATGCATCAATATTTATATGTGCGTAATATTTTTAGGGTACATAATAATAAATACTGTAATGATTGGAAGGAAAAGAGTAAATTTTTATGGAACAATGTTTTTATTGGATAGTATTTATTTATGTTGATAATGCTTGGTCACTCACGACTATTATATATACAAAGAACTATTGTATGCTCTTCAAATCATATGCTTGTTACTTAA
>JBCFYV010003825.1:0-24551 GCA_039000515.1 Timema cristinae
TGGGGGGGTTTTTCGAACCTTTAGGGTTCAAGTTTTCAGAGAAAACTTTAAAGCGAATCTTAATGAAGAAATAATTGAGCTTTTCTTTTCGTCATCGAAAAGAAAGATGTTCGTCCAAAATATAACAAAAAAATAAACTTCATCAAACCATTTTTGTTTATTTTTTTTTCCTTACAAACACTGTATTCCCCATTTTTCCCAATTGGGGCAAGCCTAAATGGGTTGGATGGGAGGAATTACCTTTTTTCGTCAAAAACCTGACAAAAAATTTTTTTATAAACCATTTTATTCGGGGACAAAATAAAAAACTACCACTTAAAAAAAAAGGGAATGGATTTATAGGGGGGAAACTGTTGATAGGATTTGAACGGGTTGAGTGGAGACAAGTTAAAGGGATGTTATACGGTTAATATAGAGTGTACGTTGTCACAGAAAAAAAAGCAAACATGGACACTACTCACCGACCCGTTCCCTTTTTGACGGGGCTGGATCTCGATTTCATAAACACACACACTCAACCCACTCAAAAACACGCGGCTTCTGACCCCCTGGCTCGAGCCCGATTAAGCAAGACTCGGACAATTAACTCAAGATGGAAAACCCCCTATCGCTGAGGGTTGTGTTCGAGGGAAACAAGCTCACCCCCGGGCGCGTGATTTGAAATTATCACAGAAATCAACTTCTCCCAAAGCACGTCACCCCCCCCCTTTTCCCCCAGTGTGTTCCCGCCTTTTGTGAACAGGGATTGATTTGACAGTATATAACGGCTGGATGGAGTGATTCACCATTTCTCGCACTCGTTTAGGTGAGACACTTTCTTAAATTTAGACTAGTTGCTGCGACGTTTTCTAAATTATGTTTGGGTTAAAATTGTTAAAATTTAAGTTTCAATTTAAAAATAAAATCATGGTTACTAAAGATATTTCCGAGACGCAGGTTTTTGCCTGTCACCATTAGGTTTTATGCTCTAGTTTTTTCTTGGTACTTAACTTGTGTCCGCCCAGGGACGGGTTGGAATTTGGGGCAGGCGCCATCTTAGGGCGCTAATTGGAACTTTAGCATGTCGCCCATTTGGGGCGCTAAAAATTCTGTTTAACTGAACTTACTTAAAAAAAATATTCGCTTGCTAAAGAAAAAGGGTTTAATTACATTGAAATTTTTTAAATTGTTATTCCAACTCGGGGGGCGCGACCCGGCACCCAGCACATTGGTCATTATAAAATAATAAAGTTGAACAAATTTTGTTAGAACTATGTAACATTTAGATTTGGGTTAATCATTTCTCTGTCGCGCCTATAATGGCAGTCTATTATAAAACTTCTTACTTATGTCAATGTGTGTGGGGCATCGCCGGGGGTCGTGTAGACCTTAAACATATTACTTTTTTAACTTTCCTGCAAAATTTAGTCCCCTTCTGCGAGGGTCAAATTAATTTGACTACTTTGGGAATTAATTTGTTCTGTTTTCTTTAACGACGGGGGTCTTGCCCCTTTTTTTTGTTTATTTCGGCCCTTTATGGGCCAGTCACCGTTTTCCTAGAGTGCCTCGCTCTTGAAAGTCTGCGATTTTTTAAAAAAAAAATTTAAACCTCTTTAACTAACCTACCTTTTATTTATTGTAATATGAACCTAACAAATTATAGAAGGGGGGGTTTTAAAGAAGAAGCTGCCCCACCCTGCTCTCGCAGGTTTGAGTGGGGCATTAAAAGGAATTAGGATATTAGGAGAAAAAAATAGGGCCCCCCTGTCTGCAGTATTGTGGATGATTATTTTTGTATTGTTTTTTTTTTTTGGGTTTAGTTTATGACCCGTGCCATAAAACCATTTCCTCAACTGCCTTCCACCTTGACCACACTAAGACTGCTGTCTACCGCCTGAGCCGGGGACATTGACAGCGACTGCCCCAAAGGGGCGTCCCTTCCCCCCAAAAACACTGTTGGGGGGTGACTCAACTAACAATGTGGGGGGATTATGGGACTGGGGGAGTGAAGACTCGGTTAGGGACAGGATTGAGGATGGGAATCCACCCCCTTACGCCAACCCTCCTCCTCCACCCCCTTCGCTTATTAAATGCCCCAAACAAAGTACTTAAGGAGATTTTTGAATCGGACCCCTTTTTTGGGGGGGGTCAAGATCCGCTACTCTTTTTTTAAATTTATTTGAGACAACAGAGCAATTGTAAAAAGTTAAGGGTGATAGTAAATTTTTTTGATTCTGTTTTTGGGGCCAAAACTTCGGGGTTTTTTTAACCCGCTGTTTCCCGGGGGTTTAAAAGGGTTTATCGTGGAATCTTTTTCTGACCCATTTTAGAAGCGCTGTTCCCCAGTGGGGGCTAGAGAAAGGTTAGTAAGGAAGTTTTAAATCACATTTTTCAATTCCCCAGAATCGTTGAGAGTTTTTATTTTATCACACAGAGGCAGCCAAGTTCTCAATAGGGGCTGGGGAAATGAGATCGTTGATTTTTAATTCTTGAAATGTGTCCCCCCTCACCCGGCGACATTTTGTATTACATTAACCTTACGGTACTTGAACTTTTCTCTCTAGCATCTTCGTTTGAAAACCCCCTCTCGCCAACAAAGTATATAAGTGGCATGCCCGGCGGCTTTAAACCCGCGGGCGCACGGGTTCAACTCCCAACCTATGAATACGGGCCCTTGCATTAGCGCCTGTACCCCGGGGCGATCGCGATGCTAACACCCCTGGGGACAATTTCGGGCCTTGGGGTTTCTGACAACCGGCGCCCCGCACCTCTACCATGAAAATGTTTGGTGTAAAGACGGGTCACTACAGAGACATGAACGGGAAACTTATAGGCCGTCGTAGTCGGGTCCGGTCGCCCCCACTTTATTAGACCACATCCCTACTCCTGTATTTTCAATCCAGTAGCCCAAAATATTGTGTTGCCTTTAGATCGGGAGCCAGCACTATTATATCCCCTATTTTTGCGCCTTTAAGGGGGAAAAAAAAAAAATCGATTAAGGTCGTAGGTCCAAGATTTACGCCGGCAAATGGGCAGACAATCTTGGTCGATTGTAAATAGTGCTCTCTATTAAGATAAAAATTTCCGGAAAAACCCCAAAACTTTGTTACCAAAATTTCCCTTTGATTTTTTCAGGGACTAACTTCATTCGAACGGAGTCAAACTTGACCTGATCGTTTAGAAATATCTTTTTAATTTTAAACCTAGTTTTTTTATCCCGTTTTGTTTTGGGCACCACCTCGCGGGTTGTTCCCCTTTTCGAGGAACGGAAGCGAAATCGTTTGATAGCTCGTTCCCTACTCATCACTGACAGATGGGGCAAGTGCGACATTTTCCGTACGACATTGTGCGCAGGACCACATTCCTTTAAATTTGGGTCCCTACCCCTGTGCACCCCCCAAACTCGAGGTTTTTTAGAATCTTATATGGACGGGAACGAAAGGAGTTATTCGCCCTCCAAATCCCCATACGCAAGTCCTCTTCTTTATTCCCGGGAAAGGTCAGGGCATCGCTTGATTGTCGATTAAAAAGTTTAAATAAAAAAATATGTTCACCCTACCCCATGCCTAGCAAAAAGAGTCCGCCTTCCAACACTTGGGGAGCCAAAATTACCTTGATTGACCTTAATGCAGTTTTTCTGCAATTGCTCTCTCAAGCGCAAAAATTTCACCGCGTTTATCACCCCCGGCAAGCAACGAATTCAACCATGCCGTTAGGGATAAGTTGGGGGGGGCAAGCGTTGATAACCCCGCCCAATTTTTGGGCGGACCTAAATACAAATTCTGTTTAACTACCTTGAAATATTGCGATTACAGCAAATCTTTGATGCCCAAAATTTTGCTCATTTAGGTAGTGTTGGGGCGCCTGCGCGAGGCTGGTTGACTGTAAACCCGAGAAAGTCACATGGGCGAAGAGATCTACCCATATTTTGCTAACTTTCTGGGGGAACCTGCTCTTTGACCCGGATCGGGTTTAAAAGCCATTTTTGGATTTTCCCCCCCCAAAAAAACATTAAAGGGTATAAGGTTTTCTAGGATGTCGCCTACTACCTGGGTTCACCCAAAAATTTCTCTGATTTACCAAACCCCCCTTAATCCTTAAAGAAAAAGGGTGCCACCTTTAGGGGGGTTTTCTGCCCAACAGAAAGGCTTTTGTTGCGCTTAAGCGCCCCCTATGTCCCAGCCGTGCTACGCATCCTATTTTCTGCCTTCCAACTACATTTGATCCCTCCTCTGTAGGCTAGGAGCTTTTCTCTCTCAAACGATTTCCGGGGGGAAGTAAAAACCTAGCTTCCCCACAGAACTTTAGGCCCTCCCAAAGAAAAAAAGTATATTAAAAGGAATGTCCACTGATTTGGGCATCGACAAGTTCGCAACTACTAAGCTTCGCCATTTTGAGTTGTACACTGACAACATGGCCCTCAGCTGGATGTGGAACCCCGAAACAACAAAGGGAAAATTGGAGGGTGGGTTTGGAAAGCTATCCAGGTTCAAGTTTACGACCCTCACTTGCTGGAAGTTTAATTTTTGTCGCTACGCTTTGTCTGGGATTTGGGGAAAGGAACCTGAGGAGAAGAAAGAGGATGGCTCGTTATTTGTTATCCATACGATTCCCGATCCTTTATCCAATCAAAACCACAGTTGAGGGACCTGTTGTAACAGATCGTTGAAAAAGGATCAAGCGTGAGAGAGGATGGGGAAACTACGAGATCTTTAAAGACCTCTAGTATTTTCGTGTCAAGGGGTAGGATAAGATTTTTTTGTCCCAGAAAAACTTGGGCCTATGTTACTTAAATTTTTCCCGACTCCCTTTTTTGGCGGCCATTGCGGTTTCCTTAAACCGAACGAAAGATTTCAAAGGAATTTTTTGGCCCAAAAGCCTAGAGACTTAAGTTTGGGGTCGCAAATGTGAGCCGTTCAATTTGGGCCCAAAAACCGGCGCTAATTCAAAATAGGGGTTTACACCCCCGGGGGATGTTCAAACAACCTGGAGAAATTTTTTGTTGTTTTCGTCGGCCCCCTACCCGCTCTACCCAAGGGAACACCCTTACTCCGCCATGGACCCTCTCTAAATTCGTCATACCACCCCCAAAGGGAACATGAAGGCAAGGACGACTGTTAATGCTCTGTGCAGCGTTTTTGGGGGGCGATTTTGGGGACCCCAAAGGGTCAAGAAAGTGAAAAGGCCCGGGTTTTTTCCTTTTCTAAAGTTTTTCGGAGATTTTGTTTTTTCGGGGGGGGATAAAAACCGTTACCACAGCCCTAAAACCCCATCCCGAACCTGAGAAATTTTTAATCTAACCTAAACGTTCCTTACGATCCACCACCTGGATCACACCCACGGGGACCAGGACTTAGACGTTATAACTTTGCTTTTAACGCCGCTTTCCATGGTCATCAAACCACCCTTTCCCTCTATCCCCTAAAAGGGGACCAAACCACCCGTTATTGTTTAACTGGGATATTGACCCCCCCCTTAAGACGCAGGTGATTGTTTTAAAATGAAAAGAAAGTGAGGTACTCTTTCAACCCCTGAAGTCCCAAAGGAGGTGCCCCACCTATAACCGAGGGCGATCCCGCCCATTTAAACGGGGGGAGTTGTTGTTGCAATTTTTTCCTTTTAGCTAGCTGCTGACAACCCTTGGGCGAAAGGGCGTAAATGGAGTGGTCCCGGTAAATTTAAAAGATTTCTTACACCTTTTCGGTATTTTAAAAAGAAGTATCCGCCCCATTTTTGGGACCGTAGCACAGTCACCCCTAAAGGCTGCAGGAAATATAAATTGACCCCGTGCGTTGTCGTCTGTTTGCTTAAGGTACCTTTGGTTTTTAATTTTTGCTTCAAAGTGCATTTTTCAAAGTATTCTATATTGTTGATATATAAATTTAATAAGGGAAGGGGAAAACCCCCCCCTAAAATTGTTAGGATAAATTTGTAACTGTAGGCCTAGTATGACTTTGGCAAAACTTTGTTGGACTTTTTTAAAAAAGCGGTGTGGGGTCCAAAGAAACATGGGCAGAACTTCGCCCCACCGACCGGACACCCCTAAGGGGCGGTGAACGGCAAACCCACCTTTCCTATCAGGGAAAGTCGTCGCAAAAAAGATTTGGGACTTGTGACCTCGGGAACAAGTTAGGCTACGAAACTGCCCGTAACTTTAAAGGATGGCTGCGCTAACTGATAAATTTTACTTTTGGTTTTTGGTGTTCACGTGAAAACTTTTTTTCCAAACTTCACCTTTTCGGCCCTTCCGTCCCCCCCTTTTCTGCCCGCCTTTTTCCTTCCCCCCTCCTTTGTTCCTTACACTCATCGAGTCAAATCCCCACGGGCGTGGCGATGAATTTCCCTGGGGTTAAAGCGGGCCACCTTCCCGAGCATATCTGTCCCCCTTCAACCCGGGATGACGGGTGGTGATGAGGGGTTGAAGCAAGGTCTCCCCCCAAAGTCCAGTTTTTCGTCATCTCCCGCCTCATCTGGCCACTTAACATGGCCCGGGGGGTACCAAAAAAAAGGGCCGCCCACCCACCCCTACCCACGGTGAACACGGGGAACCCCCCCCCCGTGTCTTCACCAAAGCAAAGGACCCCCTTCTTCTCCGTCCGGGGGGACATTGGACTTGTCACAACAAAAAGCAAACGGGACGTCAGCTCCCTATCGGGGCCCCCCTTTGACTGGCTGGATTTTTGATTCCAAAACACACACACCAACTCCACCAAAAATCACGCGGCTTACTGACCGCCCTGGCTCGAGGCCCGTTAACAAGACTCGGACAATTGAACATAAGATGCGCTAACCCATGCGCACGTTGTGTTCATTGAAACAAACTCACCACCGGCGCGTTTTTTGAAATTATCAGAGAATAGTCGAGACTTCTCCCGAAGCGACTCACCCCTCTCCCTCGCCCCATGTTTTTCCCCCCGTTGTAAACACTATTGACTTTTGACAGTATATAACGGCTGGACTGTGTAGTGATGTCACTCATTTCTCTCACTCGTTAGGTAGAACTTGTCTTAAATTTAGCTAGGTTTGCGTTCGACGATTCAAAATTTTATTTTTGGGGTTAAATTTAAAAAATTTAAGTTTCAATTTTAAAATTTAAAAATCAGGTTACTAATAGTTAATTTCCTGAATGCAGATTTTGCCTGTCAGCCTTTAGGTTTATGCTCTAGTTTTTCTTGGGTACTTAACGTTTTCCGCCCACGAGGGGTTGAACTTTGGCTGGCGCCATCTAGGGCGCTAATGAACTTTAGCATGTCGCCATCTTGGGGCGCTAATTATTTTTTTTTTTAACGTGTAACTTATTTAAAAATAATTATTCGCTTGCAAAGGGTTTAAAGAAATTACGATTTTAAATTTTTTTTAAATTTGTTATTAAACCGGGGGGCCGACCCCGTGCACCCAGCACTTTGGTCTTAAAAAAATAATAATTAGATTGAACAATTTGGATTAGGAACTTTTTAACGGGTTAGATTTAGGTTAATCATTTTCTCTGTCGCGCCTTAAAGGCACTATTATAAAACTTCATATTTATGTAATGTATTGTCGGCATCGCCAGGTCTGTAGACCATACATATTACTTTATTTAACTTTCCGCGGGTTAGTCCCTTCGCGGGGGCCCAAAAAATTATGACTACATTGGTATTAATTTTCTGTTTTCTTTTAAACGCGGGGGGTCTGCCCTTTATTTATTGTTTATTTCGGCCCTTATCGGCCATCACTCGATTTCCTAAGTGCCTCCTCTGTATGCGCGATTTTTTTAAATAAAATAAACTCTCTTGTAACTAACCTACCTTTTTTTTTTTGTAATATAAACCTATCAAATCATATAAGGGGGGGGTTACAAGAGAAAGGTTGATGGGAATTTAAACGGTTTGATGAAAGACTGGTTGATGGGGTACAAAACTGTTACTAATTTTTTTGTCTGGTAATAAGATTTTATAAAGCTGAGGACAGTTTGATTAATACTTTGTTTCCTATTTACGGGAAACTTTGTTTGTTTTTGAGATATAACTATTTGACCATTTATTATATTAGACCATTTTTTCTGCACAAAAAATTTTTTTCTTGGAAAACACACGTTTTTTGAGTATGGAATTTAAAAACCTTTTGAAAACCCAATTTTATTTTTTTTCAAATGCCATACTTTCGAAGTAAAATAAATCTTTTTGGGGTTAATTATTTTTTAAAGATAATGAGTATAAAAAACCACCAAATACAATAAACGTAATATTTATTGGGGGTTTTATTAAAAAAAACACTTTTAGCATTTGTGGTAATCAAAATTTTAAAAAAATTGAGTATCGTTTACAGCCTTAATAAAAAATCATTATATTTAGGCAATTTTGAATGAATTGGTTTTTCAAATTTTTTCATTGAGCTAAGTATAGAATACTTATATATTTTTTTACAAAAGTTTCCAAAAACTACCAACAAATAGTTCTTTCAATTATCTAAATAGACAAAATTATTAAACTTTTGATACCAACTTTTAGCATTTTTTATAAAACCAAATAGTTTTAAAAGTAAACTTTATACTTTTCATTTCTTAAAAGTTTTTTCCTACCAATATAATATTTTTCTTATGGTTTGTGCCCTTGTGGGGGACGAAAAAGGGGGGCCCCCCAACACCGCTGGGGGCCCGGACGATGGGCTGCCATCGTCCCCTCATCCCGTTCGGGAGAACAATTTTTTTTTCCCGGGGAAATGCGGCCGCCACCATGTACAAAAAAACAAGAAGAAAACCTTTAAAAGGAAAAGTAAAATTTTGGGCAAAATCAGTCACCTTCCCATCAAGACAAGAAAAACCCTCTGAAGAACACTTAATTTTCCCCCTCCGGATTTAAGCCACAAACCCTTCTTTTCTGGAAACTGGTGCGTCATCATCGGAAAACCCCTTTTTCATAGTAAAATTGAAAATCGCCATCAGTCCCTCCCCTTCCGTTCAGGTCAACAAGGGTTCTTCCCTTTAGTACGGAGCATTCCAAGTCCTTTATTTCTCAAAAAGCTGTTCCCACAAAAAAAAACATTGTATTCGATGAAAAAACTCGTTTAATTTATAATAAGGCGTGTGAAAATTTCAAGAAAGAACAATTGGTAATCAACCAAAAGGGGGTCACCACCTTCAGTAGTCCCACTTCCAGTGAGTCTCCCCTCAGGAGTCACCACTTTTATGATCAGCCACCTTTTGGGGCACCACCTCCAGTAAGTCATCACCTCCATAGCAGTCACCTCCATTTAGTGCCACCCCCAGGAGTCAGCCCCCTCCGTCAGTCACCACCTCCATCATTCAGCCACCCCAGGAGTCACCCCTCTAAAATCAGCCCCCTAGGAGTCAGCCCCCCCAAGGAACCAGCCTCCCCAACCGTCAGCCCCCTCCATTGTATCGCCAGCTCCAAAAAAGCATCCTCGTCTCCAAAAACAAATCAAGAAAAAGGTAGAACGCTTGGTAATCGTTCATCTGATTTGTTGAGGATTCATTCATCTCATTTACATAGCACTCCATCACGCCGTATCAATGGTGAACGGGCTATCAAAACTTCACCAATGGATAGGAGCATGAGGATTTAAATTAATTTAGATCCCCCTCAAATTTTGTGGGAAATTAATTTATAGTTTAGGCCTGCCCATATTTAAAAAAATCTTCCAATAGATTGTTTATTAAGGGAAAATTTATCCATCAATCATCAAGAGCATTAAGCAAGAGAAGTCCTAGAAACTTCTCCCCCGCTGTAAACCACTTAAAGGGGCCAGAGTTTATTAGCGCTATCGTAAATACAGGGAACCCAGGGGGTATCTATTTAAAAAAATAAGGAAGTGCAAGAAAAAGTCAAATTGAAAAAAAAAATATCAGGTTACATAAGGGAATTTTTTTAATTCTTAAAATAAAAAAATATTATGCGTAGGGAAAAAAATAAGAAAGAAAAGAACAATAAGGTGGGACATTTTCATTAATACAGATTAGTCGAAAAAAAATATTAAAAAAAAGTCGATAAATAAATTATTTTATCGGGGTGAATAAAAATTTTTCTGAAAGTTTTTTAATTAAGTAAAATAAAATTAAAATTTTTAATTGATTAAAAAATAATGAACCATCGGTTGATTACGAAACAATCAGAATAAAAAGAAAACCCAAAAAAATAAAAAGGAATCATTCCATAAATAAATAACAGCGGGATAAAAAAGAGATAATTTTAAAAAAAAAAAAATCGATCAATAATGATTTCGTTAAAAAAAAATTAAATGATTATTAAAAAAATAGTTTTTAAAATTAATAAGGGAAAGTTATAAATAAAAAAGGGCCCAACACAATAATTTAAAGAACGACACAAATTAAAAAAAACTATCCCCCAATAAATAAGTAAAGATTAAAAAAAAAACGGCAAAAACAAAAAAATAAGGAACAGGGCGTAGGAAGCTAGTCAAATATTTAAAAAAAGAAGGATTTTGGAATTAAAAACGTGAGTTAAAATAATAAAGAACTAGTTAAATAAATAAATAACTTTTTTATAATAAATTTGGAAAGACAGAAATTTTTTTAAAATCAGATTAAAAAGGGAATGATTGGAAAATAATTATCAGGTCAGAATGAATAAGGAACTTTAGAAATGATTAAGTATAGAGTCAAATAAATAAACAACCAGTAGGGAATTAAAAAGACAATAAAAAAAATTAATATTTATGATTCAATAAAATAACCAACAATAGGAATAAATAAAAGGAAAAATTTTGAAAATAAAAACGCTAATAAAAATTATGATTGATCAAAAAAAACGAAAAGAAAGGACAAAGAATAGTAAAAGATTCAGAATAAATAAATTCAAAAAGTCGAATAAATAAAAAAGGAATAGCGGAATATATAAAAACTTTTAGGAACAGATATAAATAAAAAAAGGATTAAAGTCTGAAAAAAATAAGGGAAATATTTGGAAAAAATACTGAACAAGGAGGGTGTGGGAAAACTAATTTTTCTAGGGGTCCATACAAATTTATACGTTTGGCCCTTTGTAATGTTTTTTTTAAAATATTTTTTTATAAAAAATTTATACTAGGGAGTACATCAAATTCCCGGAGGGCGTGGAGCCCTCCCTGCTTCCCTTCCCCCAAGGCCTTTCTATGCCCACTATTTCATTTAAAACACTGACTAATTCCAATTTTAAAAAAAACATTAAAATATTTTTTAAAATATTTTGAATTAAAACAAAAAACAACATAAGGCCTAGTAAAATAGGCTTAAGTAATAACCCTATGATATAGATTTGTTTTTAAACATAAATATTATGGAGTATAGTCCAACTTGAAATTAAGCTTTGGTAAACTACCCTTTAAAAAAATTTACCTTAAAAAAGAAATACATTTTATTGCATTTCAACACATTGCAGACATTCGTTTTAAAGCAAATTGTAAGAGATTTTTTTCGATAAACTCCAATTTTATAATTGTTTAATAAACAACCCTTACTCTAAAAATAAAAATAAAAACAATAAACGGGTGAAGGGATCTCCACTTTTTATAAAATCCAAGTTTGATCAAAATCCTCAAACCATTTTGGGGTTTTGGGACCAGGTTCATTCACAAAACACTGGGGTACAGACAGAATTATTACAGATAAACTTTTTTGTGGGTCGGGGGGTAAAATTAAGTTCAATATTCGACATAATCTCAAGGTCACATTTATTAAAGATTACAAAATTTTCTATTTTTAAAGAGAAAGTAAAATTAATTAGGAGAAAGCAAGTAAATAATTAAGTACCTATATAGAATGCGGAGCTTGGGTAGACATTAAATATGGAAAAGACCGTAAACCCAATCATTTGAATGTATTAAAAAATGACACCCGGGCTTGGCCTTTCCCTTTCCAGTCTCATTTTTAATTATATTAAATTTTAAATTTTGTTAAGTTTTAATTTTTGTTACCTGCTCCATGGCAAATGGTAAAAATCATGAGTCTTCGTTCCCGGATAGAAAAGCAAACTGTACACAGGCTGAGGTAATTTTTGTGTAGTTTCCCCAAAAATTTTTGCCTACCTCCCCTAAAAAATGCCAAAATTTTCCCCTAATTCTACATTTATCATTTCCAAAAAAAAATACCATAATTAGAACCCACCTGGGCCTCAATGATACCGGGTAAATATTGCATTGCTAAAGTTTTGCGAATACAAAAAAATATCGCCACTTTGTTCTTACACACTTATGAAATTAAAATTTTCCCCCAGATAGTATTGTAGGATAAAAATATTTTTATTCAAAAATCAATTGGTACGTTTTTAATGGCGCCCTGCGATAGCAATAAACCTAGCGAGTGGGGAAAACGCTCAACATTTTTTATATATGGCGGCAAACGATGCGAGGAAACTTTGGCATCACGTGGGCGCAGAGCAAATGTCTGCCCAAAAATGTGGCAATAGTTTGGGTAAAAAGTTTTCAAAAAAACCATTTATTGTACCACAATTTGATAATTTTCAATAAATTATAACTCTACAAAAACTTTCATTTTAAAAAATGGAAATTAAAAAGTCTAACTTTTTAAGTTAAGCCCAGGCCGTGCTTTCTAAACACGTAATCCTCCCCATAAAAATTATGGAAAAATATATTTTTAAACTGGGGAAAATAAAAACTATCTTGGGTTTCATAAGACCGCCTTTTAACTTATCCATCAGTTTTGAAAATTTTTCTACCAGATTAAATATTTATCCAGGATTAATAAAACCGGCCATTAAAATGATAAGTGTGCAGGAAGGCACCTATACGTGATATAGCAACAGGGCAGTATTACATGTGCTGTTTTTTTGGGACTGGGAGGGTCCCCGGTTGACATTTGAAAAACGGAATTTTAAAAAAATCTAGGGACTGAAATGCTAGTAGACTTTTAGAACAATGCTAAATTTTAGAGCCTGAAAAAGTCTCCCAAGGAAGGGAAACATTTTTAGTACCCCATATGTTTTAAGGGGTATAACAATATAAAATTATTGGGAACCATTAGCACTCTTTTTTCCCAGTGGCCATGGAAATTTTTCGTTAAAAGTTTTTTACGGGTTTTAACCGGTGTGGGGAAAAATATTGTTTGACATATTGCAAAACCTTTACCAATCATGTACTAAATGAGAATTAAGATGACCAAAAAAGGATCGGATATTTTGGGAAAAAACAAGACGTGGTCTTTTTTGGGAAAGGGGAAAAGGGTTGTGGGGACAATTTAATTTTAAAAGAGTTTGGGAAATGGGTACAAACATTAAGAAAAAAAGAGATACAGAAGGAAAAAACCGGGAATTTTATACAGAAGAAAGGAGAAAAAGTACAGAAAAAAATAGACTACTGAATGAGAGATAAAGTGAGGAAAAGACTGGCTTGAAATGTAAAATCTTTAAAAAAAAGAAATTTAAATCTTTTAAAAAGGAGAAAAAAAAGAAAGGAGAATAAGAGGAAGAAAACTTATAGGTTATAAATCCCTTTTTTAAAGATAAACAACAGGATACAGCTAAAAGCTTAGGCTTTAAGCGCTAGGGAATGGGGAGGGCCTGGGCCCCCACGGGGCCCAAAAAATTTATTGGGGGTTGTTTGTTTAAAAGCAACTATCACCTATTCGCTCACATTAGAATTCACGTGGGAGGGGGGGTGTGATGGAAGCCCCTGGGATATTTCGGGAAAGTCAACATATAAGATAACCCAGTTTTTTAAAAAACGCTATATATTTGGACACTTGTCTCGAGAACCGAGGGGCGACGGTCTGCTTCCATGGAGAAAACTACGAGGCACGGAGAGGGAAGCTGACACAACAACGAATCAGTTTTATCCCCTCAAACAAATCTGAGACGGCTGCGCGGGGCTTAACTGCGTTGACATTACGGTTTTCCAAACCCTAGCTGAAAGACATAAAACGGGCCCCTGCAAAAAAATAACTTCAGTCGGTGACCGCTTGGGGAAATACACAACAACACCCCCACGGGAGGAGAGATTCCACTCTCCCCCGACCCGTGCGCAACTAACATCTTACGGGGGGCGCGAAATGACCAGGCACCCCCACCAAATTACCCACACTAATTTCCACACGCCATGAACAAACCGAAATTCCAACTTTCCAAATTCAAGGCTAACCTGATACAAAACGACAGAACAGATCAAGACGAAACGGGCCATTCCTTAGTTAACAAAATTAAAAAAGAGGGAAAAAAAAAAAACTAAGACAAGACACAATCAAAAAAATAACACACATCACAAAAAATACCAACCCCGAATACTGAACACCAAAAACATTACACATCCCCAACACAGAAAACACCAAGAAGAAAAGAGAAATTAAACCATAATTACTGTAGGGATACACAACATAAAAAAAGGGGAACTGTGATAGCCAAAGGAAACAATTTTAGAAATGATAGGTCTTAAAACAGGAGAGGGGGGAAAGCATCTTGATCAAGACCATCTACTCACAAACCCAAAATAATTTTCAAAACTCTTGAATATAAAACTACGATAAATTAAAACTAGGGAGAGGGGGTGTCCTGTTCGCGGGCCCTATACAAAAACCCCGAACAACGCTACTACCATAAGACTTAACAAAATCACACACGCATACAAAAGTTTTTTGCGGGTGATCTTTAAAATTCTAAAAACACCATTGGAAAAACCCATTTGCCATCGGGACTGACGAGTTTTTTCCAGACCATGCGACACTACAAATGCATAATTTTTGCCCCAAAAAGAACCTATATTTACCTCCACGTCTCACAGACTGATACAAAGACGTTGCATTGACTAACATTGGTGTAACCACTGAGGGAAAGATGGTATTAAATGAAAAAATTCTGCCACAATCCATATTGGTGAAGTAACTTGTGACTGGTACGATTTAGGCAGATACCGGGGGAAATTTTAAAAAAAATACAAAAATAGAGAAATATAACAGGCCGACACTACCTTACAACTCTTCACGACTGAGGTGCAAATCCTACGGGTAAAACCACTAGAACACGCACAAAAAACGACCCCAACAACAATACCCGGGTCGGGGGCATACTCAAGCCCAGAAACGAAAGCTAGAAGGGGCTGGGAGCGTACGAACCCCCCAGCCAGGAGACCTACAACCGACACAGACCCAAGTTAGGAGAGTCAAGGACATCAACAACAGATGGACATTTCGTCACAATTGTGGAAACTAAAAAGACATCCAAGGACTAGTAGGAAAAAACCATACCAGCTTTCCCGAGGGAAAAGGCATGTTTACGAAAGCATAAGATGGGGTGAAGCTAAGCCGTGGATTTAGGAAAAAAATTAAAACCCAAGACGAAACCACAAGACACACTTTACCCGAATGCGCTGAACAGCCCAGGGGGGGGCAATTTGGGAAGACCAAACGACACTAGAGTGAGGTAACAATCGGAAGAGCACACTACCCCATTAAAACCTAACTATAAAAAATCGCCAGGGCAACCCCACTAAAAAACTCAAAAGAATACTAAAACAAAAGCCAGGGAGAGCGGTACTAGACTATTGGATTTACTAAACTCATGGCCACCTCTTATATTTCCCGATGACCGTAAGCGGCTATATAAAAAACAATCACAAACCGGGGGAGGAAACCCCAGTTCCCTTAGAAAGAATCCAATATTTATAACCTATTAGTAAAGTTTACGAAAGATTAATCATCAAAAACTTAAAATAAAAAATAAAGGATAAATTACTCCAAACCTTCAGTTTGGGGTTTAAATTAACCACCATTCCTCCACACATCCCACAATAAATAAAGAGAAGAAGTATCTAAAAAAATTAAAAAAAAATAATGCTTTTTTCCTAATTAAGAAAACTTTCGACAAAGTTTGGTACCTTGGGGCCATAAAAATTAATAAAATTTAACTACCCAAAAAAGTTCAATTAAAATTGATAGCTAGGCTTTTCCTCAAAAAAAAAAAAAGGGGCTACTTTCCAATGTTATGAACTGCAAGAGAAAAGAGGGCACATACTGTAAAACAGGGGGAAAAACCGCATGGTTCAATACTAGCACCACCCTTAAAAACTATATTTATTAGCAACATCCAATCACAATCCCCCGTTCCCCAATTAAAATATTTTCTATACAAACCCCCTCCTATGTAACAAATAAAAATATAAATTATCATCACTGCATGCAAAAATATATCCTTCCCCTAACTGGCTCTCCAACTGGAAATTAAAACAAACCCCAAACACCCTTTTCTTTCCAGGAGAACCGCCCCCAACCCATTACCCAATTTTTACACATAGACCCATTCAATATAAATCAAGTACCTTGGACACGTAGATAAAAACCACCTGGAGGGTCATATTGATAAACCAAATAAAGAATGGGGAGATTCATCAATTTACTCACTGTTTTTGAGGAGGGCACTCCAATTCCACAAAAACAATAACAACAAATACTTTTAACCCACATTCTTAAAATTGTGTAGAGGAGCTATGCCTCTAAAACAAACACTCGAAAACTCAGGTATCACAAAACTAAATAATATGAACACCCGGAGTGTCAGACCACTAGAATAACGCCCCTCACATGATAACAAACCGCCCCCAAAACTACAGGAAAATCTACCAGACAGAAACCAAAATTTTCACGCCCAACGAAACACACAAACGAAATTTTAGGGGACCAACGTACGCCCTGACTAAACCCCGAACCCCATAAACGACTCGGTTGGTATTTGAGAAACTATTTATTAATCCTTTTAAAAGTCTACTATAACCCAAAATATTTAAAATATTAAAACCCAAATAATTTTAAAAAAGGAAATAAAATCCCTATTTGATAACCTAGAAAAAAAAATTATAAAATAAAAAAAAACCTAGAATAACATTCATTTTAAAAAAAAAATTTACCTACAATTGACAACAACATGCGAAACTACGGAAAACACCGACAACCTCACCACCACCACCTATTCCTTCTGATTAAACCCCTTTAAACCCGCCCTTCAAGCAAAAACGAAAATTTCATGCCATTACTACCTTTGTCACGGCTGGACCCACGGGGAACCCCGACTTTTTCATTACGATCAGATAAACTGGGGGGCCGGGGGGGGGGGGGGGGGGGGGGGGGCCCCCAAGGGGGGGGGGGGAATGGGGAAAGTTAAAACACCTCCAAAAAAATCCCAAATAGAAAATAAATCCCCCCAATCCATTAAGACTTGACTAACAACCCTTCATAATTCATACACAATCACTACATACTTTATACCATCTTCCCTCAACCCAGGAAAAAATGTAATCCTTCCTATACAAAACCCACACAAACACTCAGGGTCACCAATTTTCATTCATAGTGTAATGATACTTAACTCCTTAAATTAAATTAAAGGTTTCATTTCACTTGTTTCTTTTCAAAAGGTAAACACTTCATCACATTTAAAGTCATGACATGTTTGGGTATTTCAAACAAAAACACCCTTTCTCTTTAGCACTTGGCGCTTTTGCAAAGTATTTTTCGGTGGGGGGCGACCCCCCGGGGACACAAAATTTAAATTTTTTCCCCCCAAATCACCCATGGAAAAATTTTAAAGAAATAAAAAAAAGGTGTTAAGAATTTTTTTTTGCGCCGGGACTTATGTTTTTTACCCTTTTAAATTCATTTTAGCATATTTTTTACCCAATATTTTGTTTCACATATCTTTTGTTTACGGTATTTTTTCCCTTGAACAAAAAATTTTTTTTGACCTTTTGGTTTCTTAAATTTTAAAATTTTTTTTGTAAAAAAATTTTTCAAAACCATTTTGTTTTTTTTTTTTTAAAAATAAAAGTTTAAAAAAATTTAAAAAATTTAAAATTTTTTTTGGTCTCTATTTTTAGTAAAAATTATATTTTTTTTGGGGTTTAAATTAAAAAAAATCCCATTTCATTAAAATTTGCCCCAAACAAAAATTTTGGGTAACTTTTGGATTGCAACAAAAATTTTCTAGGGCCCCCTTTTCCCCTGCAAAAAAAAAAAAAATTTAAAAAAAAAAATTTCTTATTTTTTTTTTATTCTTTTGGGGGAGAATTTTCACAAACCAAATTATATTTTTTAAATGTTTAGGGTTACCAATTTAAAATTTTTTTTTTTAAAATTTTTCTTAAAAAAAAAAAATTTTAAAATTTTAAACCAATAAAAAAAATTTTAACTAATTTTTTAAAAAGGGGTTTGGTAAATTTTAAAAATTTTTGACCTCCCAATCACATTTAAAAAAAAGGAAAAATTAAACTATGTACATTTTGCCAACTTTTCCGGAAAAAAAAAAATGGGCCAGTTTTTTTCTTCTTCACAAAGTTAAACAAAAAACGGGTTTGTCATTTGTCAGTCTGGTCATTTTTGGGCCAAAAATTTCCGGTACCAAAAAAATTGGGGGCCTTTTTCCCTTCTCTTTTCACAGAAATAACATCTTTTTTGGGGGGGTTTTTTTAATTTTTCAGGGGGGGGTAAACCGAAAATAAAATTTGGGGTTAAACAGTTTTTTTTCCCATACAAACCAATTGTTCGGGGGAAATCTCCCCCCCGGGGTGAACTCAAAAAATCGCGAGAAAAAACTTGATGTTTATATTGAAAAAGCTCAAAGAAAAAATTTAAAAACTAAGCGGGGTTCCGGGAAATTAATTGGAAAAAAATTTTAAAGGGCCCATTGTGCAATTTTAAAGATAGAACACAAATTTTTTTAAAGAACAACCGTACACATCCTCCTTTTTTTAATGAAAATTCCCCAATTAAATTGAGCTCAGGATGGGAAACAATGTTTTCTATCTTTTTCCTTTTTTTTAAAAGGGAAAATTTTAAATTATATGGTAAACTTTTTAATTTTTAATTTTTTATTTTTTTTTAAATTTACTATTTTTTTTAAAAAAATTTTTTTTAACAAAAGACCTGAAATTAAAAGGATTCCGAGATTAATTAAAAAATTAATTATGTAATTTTTTCTTTAAAATACTAAATAAAAATTTTATTTAAATTTTTTTTAATTAATTTTTTATTATTACTATTAAACACCACGTCTTTCAAACCGTTCGGGTTTAAGGGGAAAAAGTGTTAAAGGTAAAGGGTGATTTTGAATGAAATTTGGGGGACCTACAGTTTAACGTGGCCCATTTCCCAACCACTGGGGGGGTACTGGCATTTTGAACATTCACAAGTTGTGTTTTTTAAAACACGGGTTGTCAGAGGGGGAAAGGGAAGGGGGTTTTTGGCAAAAAATTTTAAAATTTTGGGGCGGGCCGAGGATAGAACCCCGGGGTCCCCCGCAAAAAAAGAAGGCAAATTTCCCTTTCCCCAGAACCCCAGACCAAACCTTTAAAATTAAATAAAAAATGTTTTCCCTTTGTGTTAGGTGGCTTTTGTATAATCATTTATTCAGACACAATTTAAATTTTTTTCTAAATTGGAAAAGTGCTTTTGGTTTTTTTTCCAAAAAAGTCCCTTTTTTTACAAAAGTATGTAAAAGGGGTAAAGGATGTGGAAATTGGAAGGTGGAAGGGGTAGCTCCACCACAAGACATTTTAATTTAATATTCATTCCCTGACTAAAAAAAACACATTTTTACTATTTTTAAAAAAATGGGTGTTGGGATTATGTAAAGCGCGTGAAATTAATTTCTTCTTGGCATCATTAAAAAATTTTTTTAAAAATATAAAATAAAATTTTTCCCAAATAAAATTTAGAAAATAATAAAAATAAAGACATTTTAAATTTTTCCAAATTTTTATAAGATTTTTATTTTAAATATTTTTTATTGAATTTTTAAATTTTTTTGAAAATAAATTAAAAAAATTTAATAAAAAAATTCCAAAAAATTTAATTTTTAAATTTATTATTTTTTTAAAAATTTATTTTTTTCTTAATTTTTAAAAACACTTTTTTATTTTTTTCAAAAAGTTTTTTATTAAAATTTTTTTTCCTTTATTTTTATAAAAAATTTTTTTTTATTTTTTAATTTAATAAAAAAAATTTAAAAAATTTTTTTAAAAATTTTGATTTTCGTTTTTTTAATTTTTTTTTCAAAAATTTTTTTTTAAATTTTCAAAAATTTTAAATTTTTTTTTTTTGAAAAAATTTAAAAACCAATAAAAAAAAATTTTAAAAAAAAAAATTTTTAAAAATATTTTTAGAATTATGTTAAATAAAATAAATTTTTAAAAAACGGATATTTTCCCAAAAAATTTTTGGACACTTGAAAAACTATAAGCACAATTTTTTTTTTACTATTTTTTTTCAATAAAAATAATATTAATCAAAAATATTCGATTTAAATCACTAATGAATATAATTTTTTAGCACTTTTTAATTCGCACTTGTAAAGAAAAAAAACACGGGGTTTAAAGTAAAAAAACAGAAACAAATTTGGGAAAAAATTTTAAAATTTTAAAACAGTAAGGGGGGGACAGCGTACCAACAATCCGAAAAAAAAGGGGGTTATTTAAATTTTTTTTGGTTGCTTTTTTTTCCGAACTTTTAAAAAGTGGTTTGCCCCCCAAACCTGTTACTTTATTAAAAGTGATGCGCCCCATCTTAAAATTTTTACTCTCGTCATTTTTTTTTTTAACCCCTAAAGAAATAATTTCAAAAAGTCAAACAAAAAATTTTTTGGGGGTTTTAGGCCCCCCAAAAAATTTAATCCCGGGGGAAAATTTAAATTTTTTTTAGTTCGGTATTATCGGGGAAATTTTTTTGGTGGACGAAATGAAAAGGGTTTCAACGCCCCCAAACGCCGCTTCCACCGGGCATTTTAAACTGTTTAGAGGGAAACCCACGGGGACGGGGGGGGGTTTTAATCGTTTTTTTAAAAAAAAAATACTCACTATTTAAACGACCCATTTGGGTTTGGGAGTTAAAATTTTTTTATTTTTTGTAGTTTTGATCATTTTTACTACACCCGGGGTTTTTCTAACAAATTTTGGGGGCAAACGCAAAAAATAAACTCAAATTTTGAAAAATTTAAAAATATTTTTTTTTTATTGTAAAAAAACGTTTTTGGGCCCCAAAAAAAATAAACCCATTAAATTAAAATCGGGAAAAAATAAAAAAAAGAAATTTTTGGGGTTAAAAGGGAAAGCTCCCCCTGATTAAAAGGGGGAAATTTTTTCCCGGGAAATTGGGGTGTGGGGTTTTGAAAAATTACAAAAAATTGTATCCCCCTATAATTAATCAGGGGTTTCCATTAATAGCCCCAAAGGGGGTTTGGGAAACCCCTTTTTTAGAGATGAATGGGGTTGGGAAACAAAAAAAAAAAAAGTAGAGTTGTCTTTCAAAGAAAATTTTGGAGTTTCCCCCTTTTTTTTTAAAATAATGCCTCCAGAAAACTTTTTTAATTTTTCTTCTCCCAAAAATTTTTTTAAAATATTTTTTCCTTTGAAGAATTTGTAAATAACCACCTGGAGAAATTTTTTTAAAAAAATTTTAACCCTTTTTTAAAAAATTTTGCTAACGTTTTTTTAAACCCAGTACGGTGGCATAGCGGGGTAGCTTTGCGTACGAAAATTAAAGTGTGAATCCCCCTTTAATTGCACCCTAAAAAAAGCAGCAAAAAGCGGGGTTCCCACTCTTACTACCCCTTTTTTCAGTTTTTTTCACCTACTAACTAAGCAATTTTTAGGGAGAATTTGGGGAGAAATCTAAAATTTTTAAATTTAAAGAAACCCCCCTTTTTTTTGGGGAAATAGAGGGAGAAAACCTTTGGGGAAAACCCCTCCCCGAGCACCCAAAACCCCCGGGTTCAACCCCCCAACTCCCGGGATTTCCCTGTAGGCCCCCCTTTGGAAACCCAACTTTTAAAAACATTGGGGGTTTTCCCCCGCCATTCACAATTTGGAGTGGGTTTTTCCCCCAAAAATTTTTGGGGAAAAACAATTTTCCCTTAAAAAAAATTTGAGTTTGGGCCATTTTAAAAAAAATTTTTGAAAAATTTGGGGTAAACTTTAGGGGGTATTTTAAAAAGTTCTAAACCCTTTTTTTTTAAAAAAATATCTTCCCCCTTTTTTAAAAAAAATTTGGATTTTTCTAAAAACTTTTTAGATTCCCCCCTTCGACAAATTTTTTCTCCCAAAAATTTTTAAAAAACCCCTGAAAAATTTTTTGGGTTTCTTCACTCAGCAATATTTTTTAAAAAAAAGAATTTTCCTAAAGCTTTTTGGAATGGTTTCCCCTTTTTGAATTTTTTTTTTTTAAAAATGCTTCTTTAAAAATGTTTTTAAAATACCTTTTACCAACAAAACTTTTAAAATTTAATTCCCTTTTAGAAAATTTTGGGGTGGTTTTTTACCTTAAAAAATTTAACAAAAAGACAGCATCTGGAAATTTAGGTTATTTTTTGTTTTAATTATTTTTCAACTTTTCTGTATTTTAAAAATTTAATATAAATTTAGCACCGCATCTTTCAAAAAACCCTTTGGGGTTAAAAGGTTTAATAATAACTTTCGCAAAAGGGTTATTAAAATTGGGGAAAGGGTTAATTGAGGAATTTTTCCGCATTTGCTGGGGGGAGAGTGGAAAAAAATTTAGGAAAAACCCCCCCCAGGGCACCCGACCCAATTTGAACCTCGTCTCCCGTCCTCACAGTCGAGCTCAACACGACAAGTGCTAGCCAACACCCACCGAGCCGGTATTCTTTAGAAAAAATTGGGGTCTATAAACAATTTAAATTCTAAAAAAAATTTAAAGTGGGCGATGGAAAATAGAAACAATGAATAAAAATTGAATACCCCCTCCATTTCCCGATACCCAAAACGTGCTTTTTTTAAAAATCACTAAAGTTTTTTGTCGAATAAATGGAATACACAAAACGCCGTAATGTGCCAAAACCGTCCCCCAAACCCGGCGAAAAACACAGAGGGGCGGGAGCACTATAATTATACCTTTGGTCTAGGAAATTACACAGAATTCACCTGAAAAACTGAAGACGCTGAAATGGGCTAATGGATACACAAATTTGGCAAAGGTTGGTTCGGTCTTTCTCATACAAAGGTAAATTTATTCGAATATTATTTTTTCCGTACTATACGTACTAAACTATTTAGGAAAAACACCCTCGTAAACTTCCGGATTCAAACCCCGAACTTTCCCGCCCCAGCAGTCTAATCTTTGGGGAGTGACCCTTAGCTATTGAACACTGAACAGGTACGTATTTTATATACTTGCTTTCTTCCATGTAACATATTTAAAAAATTAACGATTTAAACCCAAGTAACAAAAACAATGGAACTTAAGGTAAAAATAAAAATGTAATCCTTCCTGCTTTTTTTTTACTTTTCTGCTTCGTTCCATTCCCTACCCCACCCCAAAAAGCGCTCGAAAGATTAATGGGCGAAGAACTTTTCAATTAAAACAAGAAACAAATCTCGTAAGCCTGTATAATCCCCATTTGGCTTTTCCCCCAAAGGTAATTTGGTTTTCCTGTAGTCGTCAAAAACACGTTCGGCGACTTACTGGTTTCTTTGAAAGTCTGAGCTATTTTTTGTTTGTGTAGATCAGGAGATTATACAAAGCAAAGCGACAGGTAAGTAAACTCCCAATTAAAATAATATTTTTTTTTAAGGGGAACTTTTTAAAATTTGGTTAATCTCGTAAACAAAGCCAAAAGGGACCCAGTCAAAATGCCCGTCCCGGAACAACAATTTCAATTACGCTAAACCCGAAAGAAAGAAGAAGGTTAATCAAAGCAAAAGCACTTGCATTGCGGACTAATATTTTTAAACATAACCAATAAATTTAAAATTTAATTAAAAAATTGATTAATGATCAAAGTTTGTTTTTTATTGATCTATTAAAAATATCAAAAAAAAGAAATAATGAATACACATCTAAAAGATTTTTTTTAACTAACAGTAACAATAAAAAATTAATCTGAGAAATTTTAGCGTGCAGATTTTTCTATCAAACCACATTCGAAGACCTCTCCGATTCCACACCAAACTTGACTTTCCCTTTTTAAAATTTTTAAAAACTATTTCCACTTTAACAAACAACAAAAACGATATAATTCAAAATAGCAACATTGTATGCACCAACCCCCTACTTTTTTTAATTTTGTAAGTTTAAATTTTTTAAATGATTATTAGGTTTCAAAAAACATTATTTTTAAAAACATCAAATTGGAATCGTCCAGATGGTCTGGTCCGCCAAGGTTGTGTTACACAAGCATGCACGGCGGAAAACTGTGATACCACCTTTTAAACTCTATAAAAACCACAAAAAACATTGTTAGAAAACACAACCTGATTTGGTCTACCACCAATGGGCTAAATTTCATACTTAACTTGTTCTTTCGGTAATAGTGAGGTCAGGGGTTTTTAATTCAAGTCGGACTACTGAGAATTCTTTTCGCAATTGGCTCGCCTCTTCAAAACGTAAATAAGCTAATCTAAAATTTTATATCATCAATTTTACCCCACTAGGTGTAAACATACCAGCCCAAAATAGAAGACGAAAAAAAGTTTCAACAGATATAAAATTCGCAAGTAGGGGGTATTTTAACAAAACAACAATACTAAAAATCAAAAGTATAAAATGAGCACGTGGGGTACACCACTCATAGCCCAAAGGGGGGAAAATAACCATAACATAAAAAAAAACAAGGGAAATAAATTTATTTGGG
>JBCFYV010003826.1:0-25773 GCA_039000515.1 Timema cristinae
TTAAGTTTATCTATAAATGTACACTGCTTAACTTAAACAAAAAAAGATAACGATGAAAGGTATTTATTTTTCAACTAAGAAATAGTTCAAATTATATATTAATACATAAATTTAAAATACTTGTGGGAAAATTGGGCAAATAATTAGGTGAAGTAGAGTAGGAAATCATATTATTGTGCTAGGTAGTTCAGTCACACCTGCATTCACAAAACCTAACAATACAACATTGTGTGATAACCCCCTGATCAGTTATCGCCTTTTCACTTTGGGTGTTGCAAAGGCATGCGCAGTCCTCAGCTACCAAAAAGTGTTATTAGGGTAAAATATCTAATTATACATCATTGTTTCCTTTAATTATAAATTATTACAATGGATTCGCCATGTTACCGATATATGTAATGCATTTCTAATGAATGATTCAGTAAGACAAATTGATCTCCTTTCAGATGATGTTATTAGGTGGAAATTCTTATTTATAAAAATAAATTAATGACAAATAATAGTAATAAATATAATTTTTCTTTGTTTATAATACGACATAATGTAATATGATAGAAAACGCAACTTTAATGGAAGTAGGGTTCGATGTGCTGACCACATGACACCCCCTATCCATAAATTTTGGTGCTATCATCATTAACGGTCGCGGGCGCTGATTTTGTATAGCTCGCTTGAGACTTCACGTATTTTTTTTTTAAATACTATTTGTTTTGTATCTTTTTTTAAATGCTCAGTCCGTCAGAATTGAAAGTTACAACTTATTGGCTCACCATTGGAAATCCATTGATTGTTTACCCAAAGCCACGCTGGGTACTTCTGCTAGTGTCAAATAAAACATAAATCTACACCATTCACCTAAAACAAAGGTCTGTTCTAAAGAAATATAAACGTTTGTTTTCACATTGTTTCCGTCATGGGAGTTTTATTGTAACAGATGATAATACCACCTACAACAAACAGATGTAACATATGTAATAATATTTATTCTGTGAGAGAGGTGAGGATTGGCCTTTTGAACGCGTGACGAGATGAAGTCCTTTATTCATTAAAAGGGTCTTCCTTATTTGATAATTAGAAAATTTACCATACACGTATTCACTTATTCGTACGTCAACACATGTGATTTTCAGTGCTCTCTTTTCATAGATAATAACTATATCTATAAAAATAACATAAATAAAATGGAAAAAATGCTATTTATTAGCTTTGCTGCAATTGTTGTTTTAAATTAAAGTAAGATCACTCGCATTTGCGTGAACGGGGAATGGAAAACCATTTGAGTATAACCATCCCAAGTGCACTAGATCTTAAACGAGCCTCGATCTCCGTGTCTTCAACAAACTTATCCAACACGAGAATTGCAGGTTAGACCATGTGGCCACTCGATCGAGCTAACACTGACTTATTACAATAGAGAACGACATATCGTCCACTCAAATATATCATCCAACGCAATACGTCATTAATTATATACCGTGATGGACGATATACCGTTGTAATAAATTGTTGTTAATGTTTCGAGCAACTTCATGAGTACAAGATACGTGTTTTATAAAACAATATTTATAATTGTAATTATTATTTTAGAAATTACCTGTAATACAAATTATGAGTGAAATAAAAAGACAAATGTTGATGCATGGAACAGTAATTTAATTCCGTTTTCAAATCAATATGGAGTTTAATAGTAAAACATGTTGAGTTGAGTGAGAAAACAATAACAACTTTGCTAATTACTGTGTTGGTTGTGTGAGTTATGTAGTGACAAAAATTTACCTGGAGGTACATCAATATCGAAATAGGAATATGTTGAGTGAGAGTATATTAAAAATCTTGGTAATATCTGTGTTGGTTGTGTGAGTTATGTACGGACAAAAATTTTGCTGGAGGTACATCAAGATCGAAATAGGAATGAATATGTTAGGTGGGAGAAAAATAAATACTTTGGTTGTAACGGTGTTTGTTGGGTGAGTTATTTAGCTACTAAAATTTGGCGGGAGGTACATCAATATCGAAAAAATAATACACATATATAAATAACATTAAAAAGCATCCACATTGGGTTCGCGGTTCTTGAAGAACAGTTTGTAAGCCGGTACATAAGGGTCACGGCAGTCTTTCTCAAAAACCCTGCATGGAACCACTGTACGAAAAAACTTCTTCTTCCCCGGTGCTTCAGCTGGAACTCTGGGGAAGAAGAGTTTGTATGCCGGCACATATGGGTCGTGATTTCGGAGATCCCTTGGCCAGATTGATGTCGCCTTCGGAGTTTGTTGAGTCCTCGGTGCTTCAACTTGCAATGTTGGAGTGTCTGCCATAGATGAGCAATTAGCAGACCGGACATTATGTTCTGAAAAAATATAAATATTCCGAAATATATAGTATTGACATTAAATGTTTATGGCAAGTTTCGAAATTTTAGTAATACTGGTTTTCAATAAGATCCACCAAACAAACATATTACTACATTATATTTAATTTAAACTTGTTGAAAAAGACACCTGAACACGGTAATTTAGTCCGAGCCCTTTCTTTGGTTTAGGGCACACATATAATCTACCACTGAGCAAGCCAGGACTCATCCTGTGTTTCAGCTTTTCTCCACTCGTATTTATTATTATTATTTATATTATTATTAGCACCGCGTCTTACTACCCGTTCGTTTATTCTCACTTAAGCTAATGTGTAAATGGTAGAGTGATTGTGATATGTACTTTAGGATCTACAGTTTAACGTGGAATCCGAACCACGGTGGAGTCCTGGCATTACCCACATTCACAATTTGTCGTTAATACACGTTTTCTCAGAGGTGAAGGAAGGGTTTGTTATTCAGATAACTCTGTGCCGGGATCTAGGATTGAACCCATGACACGTAGCACTGAAGTCTGACATCTTACCCCTAGACCACCGGGTTATCTTCACTCATAGTTGAAATATGAGTCTGTGATGGACGTGTTGAATCGTAAGAAACATATTAGCGACCAATACTATGCGAGCGATCATACTTGAGTCATCTGACATTTGTGAGAACTGTTATGTAGCTATATATGCAATAGACGATTTTAATTTTAACGTGAAATTCAAATGAATATCCACTCACAACTCAAACTCACACTAAGACTGTCTTAAATTATGATTGAGAAGTGACACTGAACACAAAATGAATCCCGGTTGGCTTAAAAGTATAGCAATAGCGCACTAAGTTATAGATCTTGTTCTCGATTTCTGTGCAGGTGAAATTTTTCATCTAATTTAAATTAATTGATCTGTGGCCCCTTCAAATGGACACTGAAGTAATTATAATGATTTTCAGTTTCTTTCTCACCTTGTGGGTTCCTAACCCCGACATGTCTGTGGCTGGTTATAAAGTTCCCGGCAGCTCTAAACACTTTCTTGAACCACCAAGAACTTACTAATCCCAGGAGCAAGAAAATCAACATTTCAATCAAGCTCATATTTGCGATATTATGTATTTAACTAGAACAATCGTTGTATAAGATTCTCATCGAAATACATCAATACTATTATGCTCTATTTTAGCCATTTCCAAGGAAAAGAACACGCATTATTGAGTCGATTGTTAGGGTAGTTTTATTGTTGGAGTTTCGTAGAACAAATGTTAGATTTATATTAACTATAAATAATACACATATAATGTTGTTAAAATACGATTCTATAGATATAGTCCAGCAAGTACGTAACTTTAAATGATACAAATATAATATTTTGACAGTAGACCCAAATTTATATAGATATAGTCAAATTGTAATATTAAAACTAACACTATTTTTTAATTCTAGGTGTTTCTCTCCGCATTGTAGTCATAAATTCATCTTTTATATAAACGAGACTATAAAATAAAGTTTAATATTATCTTAGCACGTATCGTAGTCGCGGAGAATAGACGCCAGGCTCGTTTAGCTTAGCTTACCGGGAATGAGTTGTTTTGGGTTAGAAACCCGGACGCGTGTATTGAGAGTGTTTAAGTATAAATTGTCTCCTAACTTTCACCTTCCTTATAATAGCTTATATAATACACAAGTCGTGGTAAGAATTACGAAATTAAGATAGATTAAAGCAACCAACATATTGTAAGGAACTACAAGATGTGCGCTGGGTAGTTTGTAAGTCTTTACTCCTCTAGGTTACACACATTATAATATAAAAGAAGTCCTTTTAAACAATATATAAATTTATTAATAGAGTAACACAAAATTAAGTAAATGATGGATTTACAATAATATAAACGGATATGCAAATGAATTTTATCAAAAAAAAAGGCTTGAGAATTGAGACTGTGGCTAGAAGGGCCGTGTAGTCGCCAGGCCACAGATAGAAGTATATCTATAAAGCAGAACAATTAAATAATTAGTAATAAAAATGGTAGAACAAGAAGTACATTAACTTTTATCAGTTCTGCTTGATGGGGCCTTAATACTATCCGTTAAACATTTTGAATAACAAGCTGTTGATAACAGCAGTTTGTGGCTAAGAAACAGGTATCAACAAAATACTATGGCTGGTAACATTCCCATTTGGTACTACCAGGTCATCCAATAGTACATAAAATTCTAACAGCAAGTGCATCAAGAACAAAACAAACAATTCGAATCGATCGAAAGGCAAAAAGTAAATAATATTACTTCCGCAGAACCCACTAACTCTCTAGTGCAGTTCCCTGGGTTGCGCACCGAAACTAATACTGCACGGGAAGCGTGACTACTTGACCAATCCGAAATACGGGTTTGTATTAAATGAATTGTAATAAGAAAAACAAATAATGACAACCTGGGAGTAGCCATACATAAATAGAACTGATGCTCACGACGTACAAGGTGTCATGACAAATTTTGATTCAAAACAGATAAGAGGAACTTGTGGAAGTTTATAAGTCTTTAACTAAGACATTATAACTTTCAACGCCAGAGGCTCATAATTTAAAATCTGAAAGATATATAATATATATATATATAATATATATATATATATATATATATATATAGTCTACAGAACTGAACTACAATATTTGAAAAACAATCAATAGAGTCGTCCCGCACTCTGAAAGACACTATATTTAAACAAATAGTTAAAGCTTTGACTTAGCTAGTCAACAAAACTTGACGTTGATTAACTGTCGACTAGACATATTATTAATTCAAAAGACATTATACCAAAACTAAACGGGTGCAAATAGATATTGCTCATCTTTATAGCAAAAATTAGATTCTAAGACATAAGGAATCGTCTATTACTTTACAATACTCAATAAACCGAGGTCTGTGGTTCCATCCGTATCTGTGGCGAATACCACGACCTAGTCTTCATAAGTGGAGTTGAAATGCGTCATCCTGTCTACGGTGGCGGTGTATCTGACGCCTCAGTCTTCATGGTTGACGTGATGATTCAGGAGTCCTTCCTTCAATGCAGGGATACAGTAGAGTGGATCTAATGTGACCCGCGACGTGGGTCCTTATATAGATACGAATAAAAGAAGGCGGAAAGGACGATAAACATGAGACCGTAGAAACGGGAGAGGCCAGCGAAGGTAGAGAGAGAGAGAGATAGAGAGAAATTAACAAGAAAGAATCACTTGCGGCGAAAGGGAAAGAACAAGTTTCCTTGGTTTACCACCAGGGTCGTTTATGAGCCGCAGGTCTTTGCGTCGATGCATGGACGCATTTCTTCTCTTCAACAGCTCTCGTTAAGATAGCATGTGTGGCGGCAATCAAATATTATTTTGGTGCTTCACATGTGCGACAAATGAATCTATAGACATCTCGAAGAGGTGATTAATCACCAAAGCATTATATATTCAAATATATAAGTTTTAATCATGTTATTTAAAATCCTTTATTATTTTAATAAAAATTTGTGATATAGATGTATTTTACTATATCTTCTTGTCAACAGCATGGCAAGCCTATATAAAATTATCTAACATCATCTAATGGGAAACGCAATGCGTTAAAGCATTCTATTAATAACCATGATAATATCCATCCTCTTCTTTGATATCTACTCCAGTATTTATCAAAAAATAATATTTTTGACCAACCACGTGTTTGCATGTAGGGAGAAACGTAATTTTATTAGACTGCATCTTCGGAGTGGACTAAAAATATGTAAATATAGGATCATTCTTGCATAAATCATTAAACTATTGAGTATTTTAACTGTAGCTGACCAAACTATCAAATTGACATGCTACAATAATGCTCCACAACCAATTACATATTCATCAATGTTATTATAAGGGTGAAATGTTCTATATTACTAACATCTTCCTCTATACCAGGGGTCAGTAAACCAGTGGGCCACATGAGGTCCGGACGTACTATTTTGGCGGCTCATAAATGATTGACCATACTTACATGGCTGATGGCCCGTATTGATGTTACAAACGTGTTTTTATAAATTTCTAAAATTGTATCAATAAAATAATAATAATAATTAGGAATTTGCGAAGCTTCAAAATTTTGATTTTTTTCGAATATTACGTGCAGATGGTATGTTTATAGGAACACATGGACATTGATTACAACCTGGGTGACATCAGGTTTATGTGAAATTTGTTTACAGGAACCAATGGATGTTGATTACAACATAGGTGACATCAGGTTTATGTGAAATTTGTTTACAGGAACCAATGGATGTTGATTACAACCTAGGTGACATCAAGTTTATGTGATGTTTGTACACAGGCACCCATGGATGTTGAATACAACCTGGGTTACCGCAAGTTTATGTGATGTTTGTTTACAGGAACCCATTGGCGTTGATAACAACCTGGGTTGTGATGGTTTGTTAATAAGAAATCATGGATGTTAATTACAACCTTGTTGACATCAAGTTTATGTGATGGTTTGTTTACACGAAACCATGGATGTTGATAACCAACCTGGTTGATATCAGCTCCGAGAACAGATATTTCAGTAACCCCATGTATGATGCTTTGGGCACCTTAGGTAGTGCTGACAGAGGGAGGTGAAGGATGGGGTATTTATGAGGTGCCTGACGACATAAATAAATCTAAGCTGGATAGAGAGGGGGAGGCATTCCCGGAACCAACATCAGCTGTACTAGCTGCGTCCAACATCATCCAGCGGTCTTCTCCGCATATTCAGATCCAGCGTCGGAAGTGAGACTCCACCACCACAGACACGGGCAACAACAATCAGAGGATTGTGGAAGAGGACAAGTTGGAGTGCTGAGTACGAAACAATCTAATCACCGAGCTGAACTGAGAATATATTGTGATGTGCTATCTGTTCATAAATTTATATCTTTGTGGAAGTGTTATGAGGGGCCTGGTTTGGTTCCACTATCAGTATTGTTGCACTTGTTTTCCAAAACAGACCAAGATTTGACAGTCTTAAATTTTACTGTGATGTTTGTTCAGTGCTACTACAGCTACATCTATCTATTTGGAAAATACATAAATTATTTGCAGGTAAAATTTTAGACCAGGTATATATAACACGTTTGTAGATTTAGTCCAGAAATGAAAATATCAAATGGAATGCTTGGATTTCTATTTGACTGGAGCCAATTAAATATAAAGATGTTTTAGTAGGTACCCAATTTTATTGGCATTTAATATTTGTAAAGCTTAAAGATACATCCTACTATATATTAATAACTAATCTCTGTTTAAAAAAATATATATTAATGTATAATTGCTTAAGAAGATAGCAAGGTCTACACTTTTAAGACATTCAACCATTTCTGGTTACATATTCTCGGTACTTGTCTCGTTGATGGGATTATAAATACTTTTAACTATGGTAGAACTAAAATGAACAGAGAATATAAGACAGAGATCACACATTTGAACAGTTCATATATTTTTCTAATGCATAATATGTTTGAATTGGTTGAAGTCGAGGTGTATATTGGCACAGTTAGTGTTTTATCCTTCTTTTTTTACCGTTCAAAAGAAGAGCATAAATTTCCCTTTCGGTACAGATATGTGAACATAAATAAATGTATAAATGTGTAAGTGTAAACATAAATAATATATAATTTTAGTAATATAAATACAAGCCAATATTAACAATAATTTGCAATGCAACTAATAAGTAATATTTTCTTAGAAATTGTCAGCAATGTTTGTATTTTATAAAGTGGTAAAATTCATCCCTAATTTTAAAAATTACAGTTTCGCATGTGTTACTGGTCTTTTAGTTAGGTTTTAACTAAAATGTATCTTAAAACTTGTTAAAAAAACTTGTAATTACTTTGTGGTGTATGACTGCACTTATTAGGAATATCATTTAGCTTTCAACACCAAACTCCACAAACAACTATGATTATTTTTAAACGTGTGGCATATCCCTACTTCAAACAAATTATATTGTGAATATATTTTTTAAAATATTCATTTTGAAGTTGGTGATGTATCAAACCATGTGGGTCCTGTCACTCAATAGATGAGTAACCTACACTTCAAATATTCCTTAAGATCGATATTGTTGTAAACTCAAACTTTTACTCGTCGATTATATCAAAATGACACCGTCAAGTGTAGTAATTTGGACTCTTATTCCAATAGAAACATTCTATCATACTCACTAGAATGATTAAAACTTAACTATACTTATAAAATAACATGTCCTGACTGACTGACTGATTCATCATCGCCGAGCGCAAACTATCAAGGCTACAAGCATGAAATTTTGACTGTATATTCATTTTGTTATGTGGGCACCCACTAAGAAAGGATTTTAGAAAATTACACCCCAAAGGGTCAAAATAGAGGATGATAATATGTATGAAAGTCCTTCATTTTGAAAGTTACATAAACAAAATTTTGCATTCCGGTTAATGACGTAAAACAAATAAATAAGTGTTTAAGGAATTTTGGAAATTTTATTTAATAAGGGATGAAAAAGGGGGTGAAAGTTTGTATCGGACTTGCATTATTTTTATCTGGGGGTCAAGTTATGGTCATCAACGTAACGTAATATTTTAAATTAATCTGTAAATACATATATATATATATATATTCGTATTTGTATATAATCAACTTCCACGCGAGCAAAGCCGCGGGCAACAGCTATTTAGTAATAGTATAAAATATTATATTAATATAGTGATAATATTTTATTTTCTGACAAAAATACACATTTTTTACACTCTACGGTGTCCTTAGGTTTTATTTTTTTACTTTAGTTAGACAAATTGGTTCACGTCTGTTTTGTATTGTATGTGCGAACTATACATCACTAGCAAACCCCCAGTTCTCATCATCACATGTACTTATCAAGATATATGATAGCAGTGCCCCAAGTGGAGGAGAAGGCTAACTAAAACCAGCAGAAAGAGGTTTACAGAATGTCTTGAACGAAAAAAAAAACAGTTTTATTTCAGGTGAAATTGAAGTTTTTTTTACAGCAAATGAAAACATAATTTTTTTATTTTTTATTTATTGGTTGTGTTTTACTTAATGCAGTATCAACTTATCCGCATGTTCTCTATGATTAGAATTTAGTGTTGGGTAAGTTTTATAAATTAAAAATAATATAGAATTTTTATCATTCATTTAGTGGTTGTTAAGTTTCATGATATTGAGACGTATTATTATTTTAACTGAAATAAAAACTTAGTAAAGATTAAACTGGACACACCCAACAGATGTCAACTATTAATATAGTGTAATAATATATATTTTATGCCTAAATAATGTAAAACTATAATATTAGCTTCTTATCTAATCTAACTTAACCTAACCTTCCTTATAGTAATTTCACGGTTGACATTATCTAATATTGCTACTGTTCAATTAGATAATAAATTAAAATCTCAAAATAAACGATTTGACTTTTATAGAATACGATATATCATAAGAGAAGGCATACGATATCGTGGATATAAATAGAGTTTGGCTGATGAAGGAGGCAGAAGAGGAAAGAGGAGTTGTAAAGAGAGTTAAATGCATGTACGAGGATAACAGTATTTGTGTTAAGATGGAGAGAGGGAGGATGGAGTGGTTCCAAATAAAAAATAGATTGAAACAGGGGAGTGCCCTTTCACCATTACTTTTATAATGCTCATGAACAAAATGGGAGGAAAGAATGAAGGCCATGATATTTGATTATGAATTGATGGTATGGGAGGAGATGGAAAAGGAATTACAGGAACAACTACAAAAATAAAATGAGGAAGTGTAAGAGTATAGGATGAAATTTTGCTTAGCAAAGTATGAAGTGATGGTAATTACAAGGATGAGGAAAAGTCTTGAGCACAGCTATAAAGTAGAGAGTGGTAACTCCCTGCTTTCTCATTTACTATATGTCAACAGGCTAATTCCAACTTAATTTTAAATTCTCGTAAAGTGGGGTGGTTTAGTAAAGATATTTAGTCTAGATTTGAAAGCAGTACAGACTCAAGAAAATTATTTATCTATGGATTTGAATTATCGAATTATTTATTTCTAAAATCAAAATTAAATGTTACATTTACAATTGATTTAAATAGGAAGGTCTTGCGGATTCATGGTAGCTTGACTTATAAATATTTTAGATTAACCAATGGCGAAATAGCAAAATCCTACTGTATCTATGTATATTAAAAAATCAAGTTTCTTTGTCTGATATTAAGAATGCGCGATATCTACAGCCTCTAAGAGATCGAATATTACATTTTTTATAGTTTTTTTTAAATTATTAAAAACTGGGTCAAAATAAGAAATAAAATGAAGAGCTTTTTACTCTCTGTGTGATGCAAATAAAAGTATTTCCCAGTGTAACCACGCAACGCCAGGTATTTCTTCTGGTATTACATAATATAATGATTACTTACTTCAAGATTCTATACATGGACTGTCGAACCTCTTTGAAAGCGCATGATAGATATATTCTATTATAATTGATTAAATTATTTTTCATACCAAAGGTATTTTGAGAAGCAAAGAGGACTATAGAGTTGTTAATTGTTAATTTTAACTATCTTTGTAACTTATTTTAATCAATAATTTCTATATCATTATCTTTAAAAATATTTAAAGCTAGATAACACAATAGTTCTGGCGTTTTTTAGAAAACCTATTGAGGGGATGTTTCTAAAATTGTATCAATAGGTAAGTTTTGGAAATGATATGCTTTAAAATTAGTATTTTATAAAATATAAGTTTAATCCCTTTATTATGGTAAATTACCATAATTATAAGTTTGTGATGAATTAAATGGTTTTATTTCACTTGGCTGATCAGCAATGCCAAGAAAAAAATATTATTCTCGGGTATCAGGCAGCTTGGATTTCTAAACACCACGCAAGTACCTGCGAATTATAGTGATAAGTATTTATATACATTAGAATGACGTATCCGGCTTTGTCCTGAAGAAATAGTTAAGGTGAAAATAATAAATCGGTTAAAGATGTCAAAAAGATCAAAAATAAATCTGGTGAATAAATTCAAACATAAGGGTAAGGAAAAACGGTATCAAGTGCAAAAGAATTAAAAGGATAAAAAAAACTGTCAAAATTGGCGATAAGTGTAAAATGTATATTCCTTTAGGGTAAATTGGATAAAAAGTACTAAAAAGTAGAAAAGAGGTAAAAAAAGGGTCTAAAGTATAGTATGTAATGAATTATTTCAGCATTTTTTTAAACACTTTTAAGTTACCCCATATAAACCCGGCTACCCTTTTTGCCATTTAAGCACATTTTGCCCTTTTCACCCTTTTCATTCATTTTTATTCCTTCTGTCATCTCCCAACCTTATTCCCTTTTTGCACTTTTAACATTTTTGCTCTTTTTTCCTTTATAACCTTTTTTGGCCCATTTACTCTTTAAACCCTTTTTACACTTTTTACCCTTCTACTAGCCCTTTTAATACTTTTTAAGAAATAATTGACAAAAATAATTTCTAATGATGATTTTTGCACTTTTCATACATTTTTACATGAAGTATCAGGCATTGCCAAGGATAAATATTTTAGGATAATAACTTAAAAACAATGTACAAAAGGGCAAAAAGATAGAAAACTAAATCTAATAAAAAAAATTAAAATGATTGAAGTTATTGGAAAAAAGACTATTAAACGGATAAAAAAGTAACAAGTAAAAAGAAAAAGGAAATTTATTAAAAAATAAAATAAGAATAAGGGGTAATAGAGGTTAAATCCACACAGATTAGTATTATTATATAATAGTTCTATCAAATTAGAGCTCTTCCATTTCCCAGGTTTAGATTTTAAAGTTCGATATGCTCAGACGTGTATTGTGCCAATCAAATGGATTGAACAGCTACAAGAGAAAAAATATTATTTCGACGATTTTGTGCAAGATAGAAAATTATATCAACATATTTAATATAAACTGCCTCTAAGGTTATATTTTCTGATCTGAAAAAGTTATGTTTTGTCCTACATTCAATCTCGTGGTTGGTCAAACAAATATTCTTTTTGGACTATTGTTGTACTAAATATCTAAGAAGACGATTTAAATTTGTGTATTTATGAATAATATACTTAAAACGCTTCGCTTTTCCCATTGGATGATGCCTGATAGACTTGTCTACGCCTTCCATGTGGTCTCGAATAATAATAAAATATACATTTATATTACTACTTATCATTAAATAATAGTGCATATTAAGTAACTAAATTAATACAGATACATTTTAATATAAGATATTTGTGTACTAACTCACCCCGGCAAGATGTCTGCAGATATCAATTTCACTTTTGAAAACTACAAGATTGTCAATAATGGCCGACCCACGTGTGCCACGGCTGGTTCAACCGGAGAGAAGAACTGAAGTCGGGGATCGACTCAGAGGCCGGCTGCGCACATAGCGACGCTTGTGGTCGTTCGAAGAACTCGTGACTTGCTTCAATTGTTTTCTTTTCCACACACTTTTATCCTTCTTTGTTTTTGCCGGTTTTTCTTAATTTATCCCCCCTTCCTTCTTTGTCATGTCCGACCTGCTTCCACAGTATATATAGGTCTACCAGCGGTATCAAAAGTACAGAAACAGACAGAAACGTACAGAAAAGTACAGAAAAAGTACAGAGCGGTTCAGAGCGGTTCCACTTCGAAAAGAATCAACAAGGGAACTCCGCCCGTCAGCAACACGAAGGAAAATGGAGTCCGTGAAGTCGGATTCACCACCTTAGCTGTGTCGATAGGATGATGGATCACCCGACCCAACTCGCCGGAAACATGGACAACGTTACTGTGGTATTAGTATTCAGCCGTCGTAACCAAGTCTGTAGGACTTGGGCTCTTGTATAGTTTAAGTGAAGTTCTAATTTTTTTGTTTTAAAGGAAATTTATATTTTATTATTTGGCGAGAAGCCAAGGTTTAGGAAAATGTCAATTAGAATCTTTTCAGTTTAACTGTTACGTAATTAGCTTCAACATGGAAGTTTTCTTCGTTGGTTTGTTTATGTGTCCTTTGACACTGTTCTAACGCTAAAGCCTCTGGCTTAGAAATTATGTTTTGTTAGATTCGTGACTTAGACTAAGTCACAAGTCCATTACCACCTCTAAATTAATCATGACGTCCAAAACGTCATGAACATTAGTTTTGTTGTTGTTGGTTAGCACCAGGATGTCCTATTTTATTTTGCCTTATGCAACTCAGTCATATGTAATAGAGTTTTGGTGTTGTAGTCACTCTTCCAGTAGAGTATTAGCGAGGGTGCTCAACCTAGGGAAATTACACAAGTGTCATAGTAGGGTCCACGCAAAATAAATCTATTTTATTTTTGCCCGTGACTAGGCCTCTAAGTTAGTATGATCTGGATAGGTGCCGATCAACAATTGAATGCTCTGGCAGTACCTTATGGGAAAATGACCAGCTGTAGTACTTTAATGATGCCTGTTTCTTAGCCATCAATTAGCTGGATATATCAGCTGAGTATTTAACATGCTTTATGGATCTCTTTAAATATTTAACTCTACCAAGTGAGAACGTATAAATGATATCTTCTGAATTTACTCTTTGCTATTCTTTAACTAATTGTTTATTTATCCCCTTTTTAGAAAAACTTCATCTTTTATTTGCGCAGCTTTTGTAAAGATAATTGTTCAGACGTAGTTCGGCTCTCCGGGAATGTCCATTGATTTATATGTCAAACTTCTACTTTATATCACACCAATAATTATTTAGTATTTCACTAATGTGCCTTGATTTCCTTCCATAGAAGGTTGACACAATACTAGAGTGATATCTGAAGGAAAAATCAAGATCATCAACTTCCTGGTTATTGTGAAATGATTGAGAGTCAGGATCTTTAAAGCTGATCATTTATAGAGAATGGCACATTGCTTATGAGGGTTCAAACATCCATTTGGAACAAACATTTGGTTCCAGTGGTGCGATTCCAGTTTTCCTGAAACCTCTCACCATTGTTTTCACACTTTCAGCTCTCATAAAGAATTATCCGTAAAGTTTTCCCACTTCTTTAATCGTTAACTACGTGTCCTGGATGTGACCGTAAATATTTTTTTGTCTAATCTGCTGTGACAAAGAAAACCCTCCCCTTTAATTATAATTAATTAGAATAACAAAATATATATTATTTACTCTTATTCTGTTGATGTACGTACAGTTGTGCCAACTTTGTATTTATTTTCACTTCCCAAATAAAATAACTTTGAGCTTTCTTTAACATGGTAAAAACTCAACAAGATGATTAGAATTTTAAAATATACAAATATTTTTGTATTACGATTCATAAAAGTATTTCTCTTTACCAATTCCTTTTACTCAATCTTAGATCATTACGTCACTATTCTAGTAATATTCCTAGTTCTAAATTGTATCAACTCTTTGGTGTGTATTTGGAAAGTTATTTTGTTTTTTGTTTGTTTATTGGTTTTAAAGAATTGAAGGGGACTATTAGTTGTTGATTGGCTGTTTTTCTTTGGAGTCGGTTTTAAAATGATAATTAATCTGGGATGTTTAATTTCCCAATCAAGAGGAAAAAAGGGACACTGTGCTACAAGTTATTAAAATTTTGAACTATAAACGTTTTACACAAGTGTATTAAACTTAACTTGGAGAGGAAGTGAGAAGTTAATGCATATCTTTAATCAAATATAAAGATAAGTAGCTTTCAAATACAGAATGGCTATGGTGAGAATTTTCCAATTTATTGTTTTGTTTCTACCATTTTAATTAATCACTTAGTGACTATATCTTAAGATAACTCACCAAAAAGAGAATGGAACTATGAGCAGTAAAACTACTTATTAATTTTAATTGAAATTATGGTATAATAATCAATACCTTGTTAACAAAACAAAGTTTATACATATTAATATAAAATTTACAAACACCAAATTTAAACTTTGTTTCAAGAAAATGATGTTACATTAAATATGTAAATTAACGGAGCTCCATAGGCAGGATTTGATATGACTAAAATCAGAATACATAAATAACCAAACTAATAAATGATTTTTTTATTTCATAGCTATTAGTTTTGTTACATTACAATAGTATATAAAAATAGGTGTAAGTGCATTTCTAATGTGTTTTACCCCAAGCATTATCAACCAGCTTCTTGTTGTTTCATGTAATATTACTACGGCAACAAGACGGGCAGAGAGAACGGCAACAAGACGGGCAAAGAGAAGGGATTTCCTAATCATGTGTTTAAATCCAATGGTCTTGAGATAATGTTTCTGGTGCAACTGAGCTAAATAAAATATATATTTTTATATACATCCCTAGGAGAACCACGACAAACTATAATATTTTACACACTGCATAATATTGATTCAAACGTGCCATGAAGGACACGTAAAGGGGCTTAAGTCTATGTGTGAAATGAGTTGGGAAACAAAGAAGGAGAACATTATTTCTACTAGCCATTTTCAATGGCTTAAGTGTGTGTAGCATGCCCATCCAACAATAGTAAAACGGGTGACCTGGTCTAGGGGTAAGGTGTTAGACTTATGTGCTGGAGGTCAGGAGATAAATCCTCGGTCCCGTCACAGATTTATCTGATTGTCAAACCCTTCCTTCTCCTCTGACAAAAAGTGTATTAATCACAACTTGAGAATGTGGGAAATGCCAGGACTCCATGGTGGTTCGGATTACACGTTAAACTGTAGGTCTTCCATTTCATATCACAATCACCCTAAAGTTAAAAATTAGTGTAAGTGGATATAGTCCAAACGGTTGGTAATATTATTATTATTATTAATAATAATATTATAATAATAATAATATAATATAATAATATTATTATTAATATTATTATTATTATTAATAATAATAATAATAATTAAATGGGTTTGTCTTATTTTGGTTTGGAAAACTCGACGAACCGCTGGAACCACTTTTAAAAAATCCTTCTTTATCCATTCATTCGAAAAGGATTCCTGGTGGTGTAGAACTCTTTATTTTCCCCTGCCCTAGATATAACAAAGATTGTAGACATAAAGTTCCCTGAAGATCCTACACATATCTCCGCATTAACTAACACATATCTCCACTGAAACTAAAGCGCTGACTGGCCGTTTCCCTCAAAGTCATAGAACTTCAGATTTGGTTTATTGAGTACTGAAGTGATACCTGTTTCATCCACAATTAAATCCTGTCTGGAGTGAAATTGTATGTATTTGTCATATAAGGATGTCAGAAAATTAAAAATATGGTTTCACCACAGCATGGTTAAAGCCCATCACACAACAATAGACGTGGGTTCAGGAGATTGAAGCCATGGCTATGAATGTCTCTTCAGAAAGTCCATTCTTAACCTGTCATTTGTTTGATAATGTAAAGTTGCTAACAATCATATTTCATTCTGCTAAATCAATTGCAAGCCCATGTAGCTTGAGGAGACTAGGACCAAACATTCTACTTTTCATTTGCAGTGCATGTACAACGAGTTTTTGTTCCTGCTGCCGTGTAAATACCGGCATCTTACTCATTCCACACCCCACTTCCTTCTTTACCCACAAAAATTAGTCTGCTCATGCTATAATTATTTTGAGCCTATGTCTACTATAAGCATCATCAGAGCCAAAGTCAATTCTTGATTTCTTGACTCTTACTTTAAATATAGATTGTAGGACATAAAATTCTTAAGAAACTTTTAAATAATCCATATTCCCTTTCAAGACCTCCTAAACAGCACCACTCATGCTCTCTTCAGACCACAGTTGTTGTTGTGTTTTTCTTATATATTTCTTTGTGACAGGCATGTTAGCACCCAGGCCTATAGTAGAACATCATTATCATCACTTATGTCCACATGAAATAAGTTATTTTGAATTTTTAATGCTGTATAAAATTTTATAAAAACATTTAATAATTTAGAATAGGTGTATTATTCTTATTGATAAAATAATAACAAAGTAACAATTAGTTTATAAAACATGATTACTATCCTGTTTTATTAAACTCTTTTTATTGAAATTAGCATAGCGTGCTAAAAAAATACTAGCTATGAACTAAAACTAAAGCTATCTCAAAACGTAGATTAAAGATGTACTTATTCAGTAATAAGTATCTTCTAGAATTCAATTAAAGTTCAGAATATCTATGAAGAACCAATTATTCCAATAACACTGCAGTGAAAACAGCAAAAATGCAATTTTAATCCGCGTTGACACAAACAAAGCTTTTTTTCTTGTGACTTTCACACCTGACTAAGTCTCACCAGGCCTAAACCATAAAATGAGAAGATCGCAGCACTTCCTAGTGGGAAACTACCAGAGACGCTTTTTATCTTACCACCCCGTTTAAGGCAAAATATTCATATATATATATATATTTATATATATATATATATACATATATAAATCCCGTAAAGGATTTTACGAACAGTTGTATACTTTCCAAGAAGAGTTTGCCTTCGTTCTTGGATCTTGTACGGCTTGATTATGAATTTATTTACTTTTTATTATTTAATTTTACCAAAAGAAAACATCACTTAAAACTTTTTTTTTCATGTGTGACAACTCGCATTCTGGGTCTCCTATAAAATGCTCATCCACTTACCATAATTACATAATAACTAATTATTAGTTAATAAATATAAAGTTGGAATTATGCATTCTGAGAATAGTGAAGAGCTTTTATATTTTAAAACAATAAATTGTAATCATAACCAACAATAAGTAATCAAAACATACAAATAAAAATATGCCAACAATACTGATTATAGACAAAGTTGGCAATAAGCTTCGAGGAGAACCACCCTCGTCTTAGCTAAGATAGATTCGCATGAACGTTGGAAACAGACTGGTTCGAACATATACGAAGATTCCCGAGCCGAAAAGTTAAAAACAGACTGTTCCGAATTTAAGCGAAGCTTCCCGAGCCGGAAGGTTGAAAACAGACTGGTCCGAACATATACGAAGCTTCCCGAGCTACGGCCATACTTGAGATTTAACCTGTAGTTAAACAATAATATATTAAATTACTAAGACCCTTAGTTATTGGTATAACAATCTTATTGAATAACTAACTAAGGTTTATAAAACAACTAACCATTAGATAAATCCCCTGTTAGAGAAGCGTGTGTGGTAGAGATGAACTTTTCCGTCCGATGGTGCTCAAGCGGGTTGTTTGTTGGTATCCGGTAAGTGGAATAATATAACGAGGATAATATATAAAATATCCATATTCCAGGCTATTTTTGATGGTGAAAAAAGTACCTATATTGGACATCTTTGACTGTTAGAGTAATATCATTGACCATCAGTGTTCCTAATAATGAGTTCCCTGAGAAAGTTAATTCAAATCCTCAATGATGAATTGACATTATTATTAATGAAGGAAATTTTAATTGTTTTAGGAAATCACAAATGATTGTAACAGTTTACCCAACCAAGATTCGAACATCGATCTCCCCGTCATCGGTAATCTAGTCTACTGTGAGAGTTACTCTAAAGATCATACAGCCACCGGTGGGGGTGCTTGCTTCCGTTGATGTTTCTTATTTCTTAACTCTATCTCTTTAGTTCTTCCCGCTCCGCTGAATCGGTCGGAGCGAATGATGGTCTTATTTCTTTTTTGTTTAGTGTTTTCATTTCATAGTTTCATTCAATCTTGTTTCTGTCTTCTTGCAATATAACATTGTATTTCCTTTTCTCCTGGTCCACAATTTTATTTTTACAATATAACTTTGGGCAGCCTCTGTTGTCTAGTGGTCAGAGCTCCTGGCTACAAGTCAAGTATTCCCAGGTTCAATCCCCGGAGCTGTCAAGTAGTGGTTCTGGAATGGAGTTAAACTCAACCTCCTGAGGTCAAATAAGTAGTTACTTGAATTAATAAGTAGCAGCTGAGATTAACTGCTGAAGGGGTCGTTGTGCGGTTCATATCACACCTTCTTTCAACAAAATCTGGAAATATATTCACTAATGGTAGCGTCCGCTCGGTCGGTATATCTCGCTTTCATTGTTAATAAAAAGGAAGGCTCATCTCAAGATTCTTTCAGGACTGGTGTGATAGGACGCATCCTGCTCTATGTTTTAATTATTGGTGATTAAATATTCTTGAACTCAATGAATTGCAGGACCACCCCTAGGGGTGTTCAAACGGTGCGGCCACAATGAACCATGATATTTGGGGAAGGGGTGTTCCTCACACTTGATTAGGTGACACAGGGGGGAGAACATGTTGGGGTGGGATATTATTAATTGCTAACTCGTATAGTAGCCTCCCTGCATATATAATCTATTAAATATTGTCAGAGTGTAAAAACAATAAGAGCATAAGTTTGATTTAATGAACGAATAAAGTGAGCTCTCCATTTTCACTCCACCGAAATGCATTTGATTGTCTGTCTGTCTGTCTGTTGTGGATAAGTCGCACGATAACTATTGAATGCTTTGGCTGGTTAAATTTAAGTTTGGACAAGTTATTCTTTTAATCATTATACAGTCAAATATTGTCGAGGAAGAAATCTAACGAAGGTTTAGGGACTTAATGAAACCTTATCTGTATAAAAACATGGCTTCTAGCATTATTGATATAAATATTTACCTTATACGGCTGAAAACTTGTACATAGGTGCAAATTACTGGGACATTAAATAATATTAGGTTTTTCTCTATTATTGGCAGGGCGGGGCAAGGGAGGAAGGTAAATGGGAGAATTGTAAATGAAATTTGCCCAGGAAACCACGTCTGCTAAGGACAGCCTTAATATATTGAATTTGTTCACACTTATTAGTGCTGATTATAAAGTGTCTTTTATGCACAGGATGTCCGGAATATCATAGCTCAAACTTCACATATAGCTTGTTTGAACCATCAGTAATAAAATATCCCTAACACTTATTCTGAAAACTATGCTAATACAATTAAATTGTGTTCAGCATTTCGGCGTACAGCACCAGGCAAGATATTCAAACATGTGTGTCAACAAGTTGCGTATGAGTTAGGTACGTGGCACTGCTCATGTAATAATAGGAATCACTTTCTGTGATGTAGGACCGTTAATGATGACCCCCAGAACATATTCCCCTTTTTAAATAGACTAGTGTGCTGCTTACTATTAAATGTGGTATGTTTTGTTACCGTATTCCAAGGTGTCGAGGTGTGTAGTGCCGCACTGACATAAGTGTTGTGCGATATTAACCGTGGTCATAGGTAGGAAATTTTAATATATAGAACCCTCTACGCACAAATATGAGCACTTTGAAGTAGGATATTTGAAATTTGGATTGGATTTTTATAGATTATTTAAAAACTGGGCTGGGAGAAATAAAATGAAGTGTTTTGGTCTGTATTTTTGAAGTAAAAAAAGCGTTGCCTGGAGTAACCATGAAATCCATTGATTGTTTACCCAAAGCCACGCTGGGTACTTCTGCTAGTGTCAAATAAAACATAAATCTAGAATATTAACCTAAAACAAAGGTCTGTTCTAAAGAAATATAAACGTTTGTTTTGACATTGTTTCCGTCATGGGAGTTTTATTGTAACAGATGATAATACCACCTACAACAAACAGATGTAACATATGTAATAATATTTATTCTGTGAGAGAGGTGAGGATTGGCCTATTGAAAGCGTGACGAGATGAAGTCCTTTATTCTAAAAAGGGTCTTCCTTATCTGATTATTAGAAAATTTACCATACACGTTTTCACTTATTCGTACGTCAACACATGTGATTTTCAGTGCTCCCTTTTCATAGATAATAACTATATCTATAAAAATAACATAAATAAAATGTTAAAAATGCTATTTATTAGCTTTGCTGCAATTGTTGTTTATAATTAAAGTAAGAGCACTCGCATTTGCGTGAACAGGAAATGGAAAACCATTTGAGTATAACCATCCCAAGTGCACTAGATCTTAAACGAGCCTCGATCTCCGTGTCTTCAAAAAACTTATCCAACACGAGAATTGCAGGTTAGACCATGTGGCCACTCAATCGAGCTAACACTGACTTATTACAATAGAGCACGACATATCGTCCACTCAAATATATCATCCAACGCGATACGTCATTAAATATATACTGTGATGGACGATATACCGTTGTAATAAGTTGTTGTTAATATTTCGAGCAACTTCATGAGTACAAGATAAGTGTTTTATAAAACAATATTTATAATTGTAATTATTATTTTAGAAATTACCTGTAATACAAATTATGAGTGAAATAAAAAGACAAATGTTGATGCATGGAACCGTAATTTAATTCCGTTTTCAAATCAATATGGAGGTTAATAGTAAGACATGTTGAGTTGAGTGAGAAAACAATAACAACTTTGCTAATATCTGTGTTGGTTGTGTGAGTTATGTAGGGACAAAAATTTTAGTGGAGATACATCAAGATCGAAATAGGAATGAATATGTAATGTAAGAGAACAATAAATACTTTGGTTGTAACGGTGTTTGTTGGGTGAGTTATATAGCTACTAAAATTTGGAGGGAGGTACATCAATATCGAAAAAATAATACACATATAAATAACATTAAAAATCATCCAAATTCGGTTCGCGGTTCTTGAAGAACAGTTTGTAAGCCGGCACATAGAGGTCACGGCAGTCTTTCTCAAAAACCCTACATGGAACCACTGTACGAAATAATTGCTTTTTCCCCGGTGCTTCAGCTGGAACTTTTGGGAAGAATAGTTTGTAAGCCGGCACATAGGGTTCTCGGCAGTCTTTCCCAAAAACCTTGCATGGAACCACTTTACGAAAAAATTGCTTCTTCCCCGGGTCTTCAGCCGGAACTTTGGGGAAGAACAGTTTGTATGCCGGCACATAGGGGTCTTGGTTTATTAGATCCCTTGGCCAGAGTGATGTCGCCTTTTGAGTTTGTTGAGTCCTCGGTGCTTCACCTTGCAATGTGTCTGCCAATGATGTGCCATTAGAAGACCGGTCATTATGTGCTGAAACAAATATAAATATTCCGAAATAAGTATTAATGACATAAAATGATTACGCCAAGTTTCGAGATTTTAGTAATACAGATTTTCAATAAGATCCACTAACCATATTACTACATTTAATTTAATTTAAACTAGTTGAAAAAGACACCTGAACACGATAATTTAGTCCGATTCCTTTGGTTTAGGGCATTGATAATCTACCACTGAGCTAGCCAGGATTCATCATGTGTTTCAGCTATTTCGTCACTCGTATTTATTAATATTATTATTATTATTATTATTATTATTATTATTATTATTATAATTATCATTATTAGAACCCGGTCTTACTACCCGTTCGGTCTATACTCACTTTCTCTAATGTGAAAATGTTAGGAGGATTGTGAGATGATCTTTACGACCTAAAGTTTAATGTGGAATCCGAACCACGGTGGAGGCCTGGCATTCCCCACGTTCACAAGTTGTGATTAATACACGTTTTGTCAGAGGTGAAGGAAGTGTTTGGTATTCAGATAAATCTGTACTAGGACCTAGGAATAAACCACAGACCCGTAGCACAGAAGTCTGAAACCTTACCCCTAGACCACGCACAACTCAAACTCATACTAAGACTGTCTTAAATTATGATTGACAAATGACACTGAACATGAGATGAATCCCGGTTAGCTATATGGTATAGCAATAGCGCACTAAGTTAAAGAGCTTGGTCTCGATTTCTGTACAGGTGAACTTTTCATCTAATTTAAATTAATTGAACTGTGGACCCTTCAATATGGGCAGTGGCGTAATTATAATGATTTTCAGCTTGTGTGTTGATATGATTATACTGGTTTTCCCAACTTTATTGAACAAAATTGCATACAGCTATATATAAGGTGATAAACAGTCTCACCTTGTGTGTTCCTAGCCCCGACATGTTTGTGGCCAGTTATCAGGTTCCCGGCAACTCTAAACACTTTCTTGAACCACCTAGAACTTCTTAATCCTAGGAGGAAGAATAAAAACATTTCAAATAATCTCATATTTGCAATATTAAGTATTTAACTAGAACAATCGTAGTATAAGCTTCTCATCGAAATACAACAATACAGTTATGCTATAATTCATTCATTTCCAAGGAAAAGAACGTGCATTATTGGGTCGATTGTAAGGGTTGTTTTATTGTTGGAATTTCGTAAAACAAATGTTAGATTTATTTAACTCTAAATAATACACATATAATGTTGTAAAATACGATTTTATAGATATAGTACAGCAAGTACGTAACTTTAAGTGATACAAATATAATATTTTGACAGTAGACCCGAATTTATATAGATATAGTCCAATAGTAATATTAAAACTATCATTTTTTAATTCTAGGTTTTTGTCTCAGCATTGGAGTCGTCTATTTATCTTTTACTTTACAGAGACTATAAAGTATAGTATAATATTATCGTAGCATGTATCGGTGGTCAAGCAGAATAGACGCTAAGCTCGCTTAGCTTGGGTTAGCGGGAATGAGTTGTTTTGGGTTAGAAACCCGGATGCATGTATTGAGAGTGTTTTTGTATAAATTATCTTCTATCTGTCACCATCCTTATAATAGCCTATATTATACACCAGTCGTGGTAAGAAATAAGAAATTAGCAAAGATTAAAGCAGCCAGAATATTACTTCACAACCAATTACATATCCATCAATGTTATTTCAAGGGTAAAAGGTTCTACATTACTAACATCTTCCAGTATACCAGGGGTCAGTAAACCGGTGGGCCACATGAGGTACGGACGTACTATTTTGGAAGCTCATAAATGATTGACCATACTTACATCGCTGCTGGACCGTATTATTGTTACAACGTGTTTTTATACATTTATAAAATTGTATCTATAAAATAAAAATAATAATAATTAGGAATTTGGGAAGCTTCAAAATGTTGACATTTTTCGAATAAACCGTGCAGATGGTGTGTTTATAGTAACCCATGGACATTGATAACAACCTGTGTGACTACAGGTTTATGTGAAATTTATTTACAGGAACCAATTGATGTTGATTACAACCTGGGTGACATCAAGTTTATGTGATAGTTTGTTTACAGGAACCCATTGGATTTGATTACAACCTAGGTGACATCAGCTCCAAGAACAGATACTTCAGCAACCCCATGTAAAATGCTTTGGGTACTTTAGGTTTGGGGCGTACAGAGGGAGGTGAAGGATGGAGTATTTATGAGGTACCTGATGACATAACTAAATCTAAGCTGGGTTTGAGAAAAGGAGGTACTCCCGGGACCAACATCAGCTGTACTGGCTGCATCCAGCATCATCCGGCGGTCTTCTCCACATATTCAGATCCAGCGTCGGAAGTGAGACCCCACCACCACAGAAACGGGCAAGAACACTCATAGGATTGTGGAAGAGGACAAGTCCGAGATCTGAGGACGAAGCAATCTACTCACCGAGCTGAGCTGAGAATATATTGTGATGTGATATTGGTTCATAAATTCAGATCTTTGTGGAAGTGTTATGAGGGGCCTGGTTGGGTTTCACTATCAGTATTGTTGCACTTGTTTTCCAAAACAGACGAAGCTTTGACAGTCTTAAAGTTAACTGTGATGTTTGGTCAGTGCTACTAGAAATACATCTATTTATTTGTAAAATACATAAATTATTTGCAGGTAAAAATCTGGACCAGCTATATATAACACGTTTGTAGATTTAGTCCAGAAATTAAAATATAAAATGGAATGCCTACACTGTAAGAAATAATCATAAATTTTCCATACAACAATATTGTATTTTTCCCATACTTTTTAATATACCATACGGACATCGTAATTTTCCCGTATGTCTATCGAACATTTCCAATGCACCCAAAAGTATCCATACGTTTATATGGGAAAATTTCAACTTGAATGGGAAACACCGATTCGTAGCTCAGTGCGCATGCGCTATAATAGAAAGAGAGAGAGAGACACACGTTTGTCTTCAAGTTCAGAAGAAGTTCGCCATATTTGTTTAGAGAAGAACATAGTGTAAATAAAAAAGTTATCGAATTATTATTTTTTTTGTTAAAGGAGTATATTTGCTGCTGTATTTTCTCACCAGTTAGTGAAGAACAAGTTAATTATTTATGAATATAATTCATGATGTGAAAAATGGAAGAATTTTGCTTGTTTAACCTAACTTTGTAATAAGAACAAAACACCACGTGGCAGTTGTTTATTTTTTGATTCAAATTGTTTTCATCTTGTATATAGATTGAGCTATCATTTTCCTACATGTGACTAAAGCTTAGTAAAATAGGTGTATCATTTGTAATATCGAAAAAAAATTAGGTAACCTATCAAACTATTTTATTAACTTTTAAAAAATTTGGCTGTGTTTTCCCTTGTAGCGCACTTTTTCCCTAGTTGCACTTTATTTATTTAAAGGGGGGTAAGTCCTTTTTGGGTGTTGTCTGAATTCTTTTAAAGTG